>JAVRKA010000340.1:0-160866 GCA_034508555.1 Venustoraphidia nigricollis
ACCATATCTGGAATGCTTATCGGCACCTATATTTGAAATGCCTATCGGCTTCTATATCTGAAATGCCTATCGACACCTATTTTTAAAATGCCAATCGGCAACTATATCTGAAATGCCTATCGGCACCCATATCTGAAATGCCTATCGGCACCTATTTTTGAAATGCCTATCGGAAACTACATCTGAAATGCCTGTCAGCACCTATATTTGAAATGCCTATCGGCAACCATATCTGAAATGCCTATCGACACCTATATTTGAAATACCTATCGGCTTCTATATCTGAAATGCCTATCGGCACCTATTTTTGAAATGCCAATCGGAAACTATATCTGAAATGCCTATCGGGACCTATATCTGAAATGGCTATCGGCACCAATTTTTGAAATGCCTATCGGAAACTACATCTGAAATGATTATTAGCATTTATGTTTGAAATGCCTATTGGCAGCTATATCTGGAATGCCTATCGGCACCTATATTTGAAAAGCCTATCGGCTTCTATATCTAAAATGCCTATCGGCACCTATATCTGAAATGCCTATCGGCACCTATTTTTGAAATGCCAATCGGAAACTATATCTGAAATGCCTATCGGGACCTATATCTGAAATGGCTATCGGCACCAATTTTTGAAATGCCTATCGGAAACTACATCTGAAATGATTATTAGCATTTATGTTTGAAATGCCTATTGGCAGCTATATCTGGAATGCCTATCGGCACCTATATTTGAAATGCCTATCGGCTTCTATATCTAAAATGCCTATCGGCAACTATATCTGAAATGCCTATCGGCACCTATATCTGAAATGCCTATCGGCACCTATTTTTGTAATGCCCTTCGGAAACTACATCTGAAATGCCTATCTGCTCCTATATTTGAAATGCCTATCGGCAACCATATCTGAAATGCCTATCGACACCTATATTTGAAATACCTATCGGCTTCTATATCTGAAGTGCCTATCGGCACCTGTTTTTAAAATGCCAATCGGCAACTATATCTGAAATGCCTATCGGCACCTATATCTAAAATGCCTATCTGCATCAATTTTGAAATGCCTATCGGAAACTACATCTGAAATGATTATCAGCATTTATGTTTGAAATGCCTATTGGCAACCATATCTGGAATGCCTATCGGCACCTATTTTTGAAATGCTTTTCGGAAACTACATCTGAAATGCCTATCTGCTCCTATATTTGAAATGCCTATCGGCATTAATATCTGGAATGCCTATCGACACCTATATTTGAAATGCCTATCGGCTTCTATATCTGAAATGCCTATCGACACCTATTTTTAAAATGCCAATTGGCAACTATATCTTAAATGCCTATCGGCACCTATATCTGAAATGCCTATCGGCACCTATTTTTGAAATGCCTATCGGAAACTACATCTGAAATGCCTATCAGCACCTATATTTGAAATGCCTATCGGCAACCATATCTGGAATGCCTATCGGCACCTATATTTGAAATGCCTATCGGCTTCTATATCTGAATTGCCTATCCGCACCTATTTTTAAAATTCCAATCGGCAACTATATCTGAAATGCCTATCGGCACCTATATCTGAAATGCCTATCGGCACCTATTTTTGAAATGCCTATCGGAAACTACATATGAAATGCCCATCAGCACCTATATTTGAAATGCTTATCGGCAACCATATCTGAAACGCCTATCGACACCTATATTTGAAATACCTATCGGCTTCTATATCTGGAATGACTATCGGCACCTATTTTTAAAATGCCTATCGGCAACTATATCTGAAATGCCTATCGGCACTTATATCTGAAATGCCTATCGGCATCAATTTTTGAAATGCCTATCGGAAACTACATCTGAAATGCCTATCAGCACCTTTATTTGAAATCCCTATCGGCAACCATATCTGGAATGCTTATCGGCACCTATATTTGAAATGCCTATCGGCTTCTATATCTGAAATGCCTATCGGCACCTATTTTTAAAATGCCAATCGGCAACTATATCTGAAATTACTATCAGCACCTATATCTGAAATGCCTATCGGCACCTATTTTTGAAATGCCTATCGGAAACTACATCTGAAATGCCTATCAGCACCTATATTTGAAATGCCTATCGGCAACCATATCTAGAATGCCTATTGGCACCTATATTTGAAATGCCTATCGGCTTCTATATCTGAATTGCCTATCCGCACCTATTTTTAAAATGCCAATCGGCAACTATATCTGAAATGCCTATCGGCACCTATATCTGAAATACCTATCGGCACCTATTTTTGAAATGCCTATCGGAAACTACATATGAAATGCCCATCAGCACCTATATTTGAAATGCTTATCGGCAACCATATCTGAAATGCCTATCGACACCTATATTTGAAATACCTATCGGCTTCTATATCTGAAATGCCTATCGGCACCTATTTTTAAAATGCCAATCGGTAACTATATCTGAAATGTCTATCGGCACCTATATCTGAAATGCCTTTCGGCACCAATTTTTGAAATGCCTATCGGAAACTACATCTGGAATGCCTATCATCACCTATATTTGAAATGCCTATCGGCAACCATATCTGGAATGCTTATCGGCACCTATATTTGAAATGCCTTTCGGCTTCTATATCTGAAATGCCTATCGGCACCTATTTTTAAAATGCCAATCGGCAACTATATCTGAAATGCCTATCGGCACCTATATCTGAAATGCCTATCGGCACCAATTTTTGAAATGCCTATCGGAAACTACATCTGAAATGCCTATCAGCACCTATATTTGAAATCCCTATCGGCAACCATATCTGGAATGCTTATCGGCACCTATATTTGAAATGCCTATCGGCTTCTATATCTGAAATGCCATCGGCACCTATTTTTAAAACGCCAATCGGCAACTATATCTAAAATTACTATCAGCACCTATAACTGAAATGCCTATCGGCACCTATTTTTTAAATGCCTATCGGAAACTACATCTGAAATGCCTATCAGCACCTATATTTGAAATGCCTATCGGCAACCATATCCGGAATGCCTATCGGCACCTATATTTGAAATGCCTATCGGCTTCTATATCTGAATTGCCTATCGGCACCTATTTTTAAAATGCCAATCGGTAACTATATCTGAAATGCCTATCGGCACCTATATCTGAAATGCCTATCGGCACCTATTTTTGAAATGCCTATCGGAAACTACATCTGAAATGCCTATCAGCACCTATATTTGAAATGCCTATCGGCAACCATATCTGGAATGCCTACCGGCACCTATTTTTGAAATGCCTATCGGAAACTACATCTGAAATGCCTATCAGCACCTATATTTGAAATACCTATCGGCAACCATATCTGGAATGCCTATCGGCACCTATATTTGAAATGCCTATCGGCTTCTATATCTGAAATGCCTATCGGCACCTATTTTGAAAATGCCTATCGGCAACTATATCTGAAGTGCCTATCGGCACCTATATCTGAAATGCCTATCGGCACCTATTTTTGAAATGCCTATCGGAAACTACATCTAAATTGCCTATCGGCACCTATTTTTAAAATGCCAATTGGCAACTATATCTGCAATGCCTATCGGCACCTATATCTGAAATGCCTATCGGTACCTATTTTTGAAATGCCTATCGGAAACTACATCTGAAATGCCTATCAGCACTTATATTTGAAATGCCTATCGGCAACCATATCTGGAATGCCTATCGGCACCTATATTTGAAATGCCTATCGGCTTCTATATCTGAAAAGCCTATCGGCACCTATTTTTAAAATGCCAATCGGCAACTATATCTGAAATGCCTATCGGCACCTATATCTGAAATGCCTATCGGCACCTATTTTTGTAATGCCTTTCGGAAACTACATCTGAAATGCCTATCTGCTCCGATATTTATAATGCCTATCGGCAACCATATCTGAAATGCCTATCGACACCTATATTTGAAATACCTATCGGCTTCTATATCTGAAGTGCCTATCGGCACCTGTTTTTAAAATGCCAATCGGCAACTATATCTGAAATGCCTATCGGCACCTATATCTGAAATGCCTATCGGCATCAATTTTTGAAATGCCTATCGGAAACTACATCTAAAATGCCTATCAGCACCTATATTTGAAATGCCTACAGGCAACCATATCTGGAATGCCTATCGGCACCTATATTTGAAATGCCTATCGGCTTCTATATCTGAAATGCCTATCGGCACCTATTTTTAAAATGCTAATTGGCAACTATATCTAAAATGCCTATCGGCAACTATATCTGAAATGCCTTACGGCACCTATTTTTGAAATGCCTATTGGAAACTACATCTGAAATGCCTATCAACACCTATATTTGAAATGCCTATCGGCAACCATATCTGGAATGCCTATCGGCACCTATTTTAAAAATGCCAATCGGTAACTATATCTGAAATGCCTATCGGCACCTATATCTGAAATGCCTATCGGCACCAATTTTTGAAATGCCTATCGGAAACTACATCTGGAATGCCTATCAGCACCTATATTTGAAATGCCTATCGGCAACCATACCTGGAATGCCTATCGGCACCTATATTTGAAATGCCTATCGGCTTCTATATCTAAAATGCCTATCGACACCTATTTTAAAAATGCCAATCGGCAACCATATCTAAAATGCCTATCGGCACATATATCTGAAATGCCTATCGGCACCTATTTTTAAAATGCCTATCGGAAACTACATCTGAAATCCCTATCAGCACCTATATTTGAAATGCCTATCGGCAATTATATCTGAAATGCTTATCGACACCTATATTTGAAATACCTATCGGCTTCTATATCTGAAATGCCTATCGGCACCTATTTTTAAAATGCCAATCGGCAACTATATCTGAAATGCCTATCGGCACCTATATCTGAAATGCCTATCGGCACCAATTTTTGAAATGCCTATCGAAAACTACATCTGAAATGCCTATCAGCACCTATATTTGAAATGCCTATCGGCAACCATATCTGGAATGCTTATCGGCACCTATATTTGAAATGCCTATCGGCTTCTATATCTGAAATGCCTATCGGCACCTATTTTTAAAATGCCAATCGGCAACTATATCTGAAATGCCTATCGGCACCTATATCTGAAATGCCTATAGGCACCTATTTTTGAAATGCCTATCAAAACTACATCTGAAATGCCTATCAGCACCTATAATTGAAAAGCCTGTCGGCAACCATATCTGGAATGCCTATCGGCACCTATATTTGAAATGCATATCGGCTTCTATATCTGAAATGCTTATCGGCACCTATTTTTAAAATGCCAATCGGCAAATATATCTGAAATGCCTATCGGCACCTATATCTGAAATGCCTATCGGCACCTATTTTTGAAATGCCTATCGGAAACTACATCTGAAATGCCTATCAGCCCCTATATTAGAAATACCTATCGGCAACCATATCTGAAATGCCTATCGACACCTATATTTGAAATACCTATCGGCTTCTATATCTGAAATGCCTATCGGCACCTTTTTTTAAAATGCCTATCGGCAACCATATCTGGAATGCCTATCGGCACCTATATTTGAAATGCCCATCGGAAACTACATCTGAAATGCCTATCAGCACCTATATTTGAAATGCCTATCGGCAACCATATCTGGAATGCCTATCGGCACCTATATCTGAAATACCTATCGGCACCTATTTTTGAAATGCCCATCGGAAACTACATCTGAAATGCCTATCAGCACCTATATTTGAAATGCCTATCGGCAACCATATCTGGAATGCCTATCGGCACCTATATTTGAAATGCCTTTTGGCTTCTATATCTGGAATGCCTATCGGCATCTATTTTTAAAATGCCAATCGGCAACTATATCTGTAATGCCTATCGGCACCTATATCTGAAATGCCTTACGGCACCTATTTTTGAAATGCCTATCGGTAACTACATCTGAAATGCCTATCAGCACCTATATTTGAAATGTCTATCGGCAACCATATCTGGAATGCCTATCGGCACCTATATTTGAAATGCCTATCGGCTTCTATATCTGAAATGCCTATCGGCACCTATTTTTAAAATGCCAATCGGCATATATATCTGAAATGCCTATCGGCACCTATATCTGAAATGCCTATCGGCACCAATTTTTGAAATGCCTATCGGAAACTACATCTGAAATGCCTATCAGCACCTATATTTGAAATGCCTATCGGCAACCATATCTGAAATGCCTATCGGCATCTATATTTGAAATGCCTATCGGCTTCTATATCTGAAATGCCTATCGGCACCTATTTTTAAAATGCCAAACGACAACTATATCTGAAATGCCTATCGGCACCTATATGTGAAATGCCTATCGGCACCTATTTTTGAAATGCCTATCGGAAACTACATCTGAAATGCCTATCAGCACCTATATTTGAAATGCCTATCGGCAGTTACATCAGAAATGCCTATCGGCACCTATATCTGAAATGCCTTTCGGCATTTATATCTGAAATGCCTATCGACACCTATATTTGAAATGCCCATCGGCACAATATTTTAAATGCCTATCGGCAACTATATCTGATATGCCTATCGGCACCTATATCTAAAATGCCTATCGGCACCCATTTTTGAGATGCCTATCGGAAACTACATCTAAAATGCCTATCGGCACCTATTTTTAAAATGCCAATCGGACATATATCTGAAATGCCTATCGGCACCTATATCTGAAATGCCTATCGGCACTTATTTTTGAAATGCCTATCGGAAACTACATCTGAAATGCCTATCAGCACCTATATTTGAAATGCCTATCGGCAACCATATCTGAAATGCCTATCGACACCTATATTTGAAATACCTATCAGCTTCTATATCTGAAATGCCTATCGGCACCTATTTTTAAAATGCCAATCGGCAACTATATCTGAAATGCCTATCGGCACCTATATCTGAAATGCCTATCGGCACCAATTTTTGAAATGCCTATCGGAAACTACATCTGAAATGCCTATCAGCACCTATATTTGAAATGCCTATCGGCAACCATATCTGGAATGCTTATCGGCACCTATATTTGAAATGCCTATCGGCTTTTATATCTAAATTGCCTATCGGCACCTATTTTTAAAATGCCAATCGGCAACTATATCTGAAATGCCTTTCGGCACCTATATCTGAAATGCCTATCGGCACCTATTTTTGAAATGCCTATCGGAAACTACATCTGAAATGCCTATCAGCACCTATATTTGAAATGCCTATCGGCAACCATATCTGGAATGCCTATCGGCACCTATGTTTGAAATGCCTATCGGCTTCTATATCTGAAACGCCTATTGGCACCTATTTTTAAAATGCCAATCGGCAACTATATCTGAAATGCCTATCGGCACCTATATCTGAAATGCCTATCGGCACCTATTTTTGAAATGCCTAACGGACACCACACATGAAATGCCTATCAGCACCTATATTTGAAATGGCTATCGGCAACCATATCTGGAATGCATATCGGCACCTATATTTGAAATGCCTAACGGCTTCTATATCTGAAATGCCTATCGACACCTATTTTTAAAATGGCAATCGGCAACTATATCTGAAATGCCTATCGGCACCTATATATGAAATGCCTATCGGCACCTATATTTGAAATGCCTATCGGAAACTACATCTGAAATGCCTATCAGCACCTATATTTGAAATGCCTATCGGCAACCATACCTGAAATTCTTATCGACACCTATATTTGAAATACCTATCGGCTTCTATATCTGAAATGCCTATCGGCACCTATTTTTAAAATGCCAATCGGCAACTTTATCTGAAATGCCTATCGGCACCTATTTTTAAAATGCCAATCGGCAACTTTATCTGAAATGCCTATCGGCACCTATATCTGAAATAGCTATCATCACCAATTTTCGAAATGCCTATCGGAAACTACATCTGAAATGCCTATCAGTACTTATATTTGAAATGCCTATCGGCAACCATATTTGAAATGCCTATCGGCAACTATATTTGAAATGCCTATCGGCTTCTATATCTGAAATGCCTATCGACACCTATTTTTAAAATGCCAATAGGCAACTATATCTGAAATGCCTATCGGCACCTATATCTGAAATGCCTATCGGTACCTATTTTTGAAATGCCTATCGGAAACTACATCTGAAATGCCTATCAGCACTTATATTTGAAATGCCTATCGGCAACCATATCTGGACTGCCTATCGGCACCTATATTTGAAATGCCTATCGGCTTCTATATCTGAAATGCCTATCGGCACCTATTTTTAAAATGCCAATCGGCAACTGTATCTGAAATGCCTATCGGCACCTATATCTGAAATGCCTATCGGCAACTATTTTTGAAATGCCTTTCGGAAACTACATCTGAAATGCCTATCTGCTCCTATATTTGATATGCCTATCGGCAACCATATCTGAAATGCCTATCGACACCTATATTTGAAATACCTATCGGCTTCTATATCTGAAATGCCTATCGGCACCTGTTTTTAAAATGCCAATCGGCAACTATATCTGAAATGCCTATCGGCACCTATATCTGAAATGCCTATCGGCACCTATTTTTGAAATGCCTATCGGAAACTACATCTGAAATGCCTATCAGCACCTATATTTGAAATGCCTATCGGCAACCATACCTGGAATGCCTATCGGCACCTATATTTGAAATGCCTATCGGCTTCTATATCTGAAATGCCTATCGGCACCTATTTTTAAAATGCCAATTGGCAACTATATCTGAAATGCCTATCGGCACCTATATTTGAAATGCCTATCGGCTTCTATATCTGAAATGCCTATCGACACCTATTTTTAAAATGCCAATCGGCAAATATATCTGAAATGCTTATCGGCACCTATATCTGAAATGCCAATCGGCACCTATTTTTGAAATGCCTATCGGAAACTACATCTGAAATGCCTATCAGCACCTATATTTGAAATGCCTATCGACAACCATATCTGGAATGCCTATCGGCACCTATATTTGAAATGCCTATCGGCTTCTATATCTGAAATGCCTATCGGCACCTATATTTAAAACGCCAATCGGCAACTATATCTGAAGTGCCTATCGGCACCTATATCTGAAATGCCTATCGGCACCTATTTTTGAAATGCCTATCGAAAACTACATATGAAATGCCTATCAGCACCTATATTTGATATGCCTATCGGCAACCACATCAGAAATGATTATCGGCACCTATATCTGAAATGCCTTTCGGCATTTATATCTGAAATGCCTATCGAGACCTATATTTAAAAAGCCTATCGGCACCTATATTTTAAATGCCTATCGGCAACTATATCTGATATGCCTATCGGCACCTATATCTGAAATGCCTATCGGCACCTATTTTAGAAATGCCTATCGGAAACTACATCTCAAATGCCTATCGGCACCTATTTTTAAAATGCCAATCGGCAACTATATCTGAAATGCCTATCGGCACCTATATCTAAAATGCCTATCGGCACCTATTTTTGAAATGCCTATCGGAAACTACATCTGAAATGACTATTAGCACCTATATTTGAAATGCCTATCGGCAACCATATCTGAAATGCCTATCGACACCTATATTTGAAATACCTATCGGCTTCTATATCTGAAATGACATTCGCACCTATTTTTAAAATGCCAATCGGCAACTATATCTGAAATGCCTATCGGCACCTAAAACTGAATTGCCTATCGGCACCAATTTTTGAGATGCCTATCGGAAACTACATCTGAAATGCCAATCAGCACCTATATTTGAAATGCCTATCGGCAACCATATCTGGAATGCCTATCGGCACCTATATTTGAAATGCCTATCGGCTTCTATATTTGACATGCCTATCGACACCTATTTTTAAAATGCAAATTGGCAACTATATCTGAAATGCCTATCGGCACCTATATCTGAAATGCCTATCGGTTCCTATTTTTGAAATGCCTTTCGGAAACTACATCTGAAATGCCTGTCAGCACTTATATTTGAAATGCCTATCGGCAACCATATCTGGAATGCCTATCGGCACCTATATTTGAAATGCCTATCGGCTTCTATATCTGAAATGCTTATCGGCACCTATTTTTAAAATGCCAATCGGCAACTATATCTGAAATGCCTATCGGCACCTATATCTAAAATGCCTATCGGCACCTATTTTTGAAATGCCTTTTGGAAACTACATCTGAAATGCGTATCTGCTCATATATTTGAAATGCCTATCGGCAACCATATCTGAAATGCCTATCGACACCTATATTTGAAATACCTATCGGCTTCTATATCTGAAATGCCTATCGGCACCTATTTTTAAAATGCCAATCGGCAACTATATCTGAAATGCCTATCGGCACCTATATCTGAAATTCCTATCGGCACTTATTTTTCAAATGCCTATCGGAAACTACATCTGAAATGCCTATCAGCACCTACGTTTGAAATGCCTATCGGCAACTATATCTGGAATGCCTATCGGCACCTATATTTGAAATGCCTATCGGCTTCTATATCTGAAATGCCTATCGGCACCTATTTTTAAAATGCCAATCGGCAATTATATCTGAAATGCCTATCGGCACCTATATCTGAAATGCCTAATGGCACCTATTTTTGAAATGCCTATCGGAAACTACATCTGAAATGCCTATCAGCACCTATATTTGAAATACCTATCGGCAAACATATCTGAAATGCCTATCGACTCCTATATTTGAAATGCCTATCGGCTTCTATATCTGAATTGCTTATCCGCACCTATTTTTAAAATGCCAATCGGCAACTATATCTGAAGTGCCTATCGGCACCTATATCTGAAATGCCTATCGGCACCTATTTTTGAAATGCCTATCGAAAACTACATATGAAATGCCTATCAGCACCTATATTTGATATGCCTATCGGCAACCACATCAGAAATGATTATCGGCACCTATATCTGAAATGCCTTTCGGCATTTATATCTGAAATGCCTATCGAGACCTATATTTAAAAAGCCTATCGGCACCTATATTTTAAATGCCTATCGGCAACTATATCTGATATGCCTATCGGCACCTATATCTGAAATGCCTATCGGCACCTATTTTAGAAATGCCTATCGGAAACTACATCTCAAATGCCTATCGGCACCTATTTTTAAAATGCCAATCGGCAACTATATCTGAAATGCCTATCGGCACCTATATCTAAAATGCCTATCGGCACCTATTTTTGAAATGCCTATCGGAAACTACATCTGAAATGACTATTAGCACCTATATTTGAAATGCCTATCGGCAACCATATCTGAAATGCCTATCGACACCTATATTTGAAATACCTATCGGCTTCTATATCTGAAATGACATTCGCACCTATTTTTAAAATGCCAATCGGCAACTATATCTGAAATGCCTATCGGCACCTAAAACTGAATTGCCTATCGGCACCAATTTTTGAGATGCCTATCGGAAACTACATCTGAAATGCCAATCAGCACCTATATTTGAAATGCCTATCGGCAACCATATCTGGAATGCCTATCGGCACCTATATTTGAAATGCCTATCGGCTTCTATATTTGACATGCCTATCGACACCTATTTTTAAAATGCAAATTGGCAACTATATCTGAAATGCCTATCGGCACCTATATCTGAAATGCCTATCGGTTCCTATTTTTGAAATGCCTTTCGGAAACTACATCTGAAATGCCTGTCAGCACTTATATTTGAAATGCCTATCGGCAACCATATCTGGAATGCCTATCGGCACCTATATTTGAAATGCCTATCGGCTTCTATATCTGAAATGCTTATCGGCACCTATTTTTAAAATGCCAATCGGCAACTATATCTGAAATGCCTATCGGCACCTATATCTAAAATGCCTATCGGCACCTATTTTTGAAATGCCTTTTAGAAGCTACATCTGAAATGCGTATCTGCTCATATATTTGAAATGCCTATCGGCAACCATATCTGAAATGCCTATCGACACCTATATTTGAAATACCTATCGGCTTCTATATCTGAAATGCCTATCGGCACCTATTTTTAAAATGCCAATCGGCAACTATATCTGAAATGCCTATCGGCACCTATATCTGAAATGCCTATCGGCACTTATTTTTGAAATGCCTATCGGAAACTACATCTGAAATGCCTATCAGCACCTACGTTTGAAATGCCTATCGGCAACTATATCTGGAATGCCTATCGGCACCTATATTTGAAATGCCTATCGGCTTCTATATCTGAAATGCCTATCGGCACCTATTTTTAAAATGCCAATCGGCAATTATATCTGAAATGCCTATCGGCACCTATATCTGAAATGCCTAATGGCACCTATTTTTGAAATGCCTATCGGAAACTACATCTGAAATGCCTATCAGCACCTATATTTGAAATACCTATCGGCAAACATATCTGAAATGCC
The DNA here is from genome assembly GCA_034508555.1 of Venustoraphidia nigricollis. NCBI lineage: Eukaryota > Metazoa > Arthropoda > Insecta > Raphidioptera > Raphidiidae > Venustoraphidia > Venustoraphidia nigricollis. The sequence goes on from JAVRKA010000340.1 coordinate 12,461, forward strand.
TATCGACTCCTATATTTGAAATGCCTATCGGCTTCTATATCTGAATTGCTTATCCGCACCTATTTTTAAAATGCCAATCGGCAACTATATCTGAAATGCCTATCGGCACCTATTTTTTAAATGCCTATCGGAAACTACATCTGAAATGCCTATCAGCACCTATATTTGAAATGCCTATCGGCAACCATATCTGGAATGCTTATCGGCACCTATATTTGAAATGCCTTTCGGCTTCTATATCTGAAATGCCTATCGGCACCTATTTTTAAAATGCTAATCGGCAACTATATCTGAAATGCCTATCGGCACCTATATCTGAAATGCCTATTGGCACCAATTTTTGAAATGCCTATCGGAAACTACATCTGAAATGCCTATCAGCACCTATATTTGAAATCCCTATCGGCAACCATATCTGGAAAGCTTATCGGCACCTATATTTGAAATGCCTATCGGCTTCTATATCTGAAATGCCTATCGGCACCTATTTTTAAAATGCCAATCGGCAACTATATCTGAAATTACTATCAGCACCTATATCTGAAATGCCTATCAGCATCTATTTTTTAAATGCCTATCGGAAACTACATCTGAAATGCCTATCAGCACCTATATTTGAAATGCCTATCGGCAACCATATCCGGAATGCCTATCGGCACCTATATTTGAAATGCCTATCGGCTTCTATATCTGAATTGCCTATCGGCACCTATTTTTAAAATGCCAATCGGCAACTATATCTGAAATGCCTATCGGCACCTATATCTGAAATGCCTATCGGCACCTATTTTTGAAATGCCTATCGGAAACTACATCTGATATGCCTATCAGCACCTATATTTGAAATGCCTATCGGCAACCATATCTGGAATGCCTACCGGCACCTATATTTGAAATGCCTATCGGCTTCTATATCTGAAATGCCTATCGGCACCTATTTTTAAAATGCCAATCGGCAACTATATCTGAAATGCCTATCGGCACCTATATCTGAAATGCCTATCGGCACCTATTTTTGAAATGCCTATCGGAAACTACATCTGAAATGCCTATCAGCACCAATATTTGAAATGCCTAACGGCAACCATATCTGAAATGCCTATCGACACCTATATTTGAAATACCTATCGGCTTCTATATCTGAAATGCCTATCGGCACCAATTTTTGAAATGCCTATCGGAAAATACATCTGAAATGCCTTTCAGCACTTATATTTGAAATGCCTATCGGCAACCATATACGGAATGCCTATCGGTACCTACATTTGAAATGCCTATCGGCTTCTATATCTTAAATGCCTATCGGCACCTATTTTAAAAATGCCAATCGGCAACTATATCTGAAATGCCTATCGGCACCTATATCTGAAATGCCTATCGGCACCTATTTTTGAAATGCCTATCGGAAACTACATCTGAAATGCCTATCAGCACCTATATTTGAAATACCTATCGGCAACCATATCTGGAATGCCTATGGGCACCTATATAAGAAATGCTTATCGGCTTCTATATCTGAAATGTCTATCGGCACCTATTTTTAAAATACCTATCGGCAACTATATCTGAAGTGCCTATCGGCACCTATATCTGAAATGCCTATCGGCACCTATTTTTGAAATGCCTATCGAAAACTACATCTGAAATGCCTATCAGCACCTATATTTGAAATGCCTATCGGCAACCACATCAGAAATTCTTATCGGCACCTATATCTGAAATGCCTTTCGGCATTTATATCTGAAATGCTTATCGACACCTATATTTGAAATGCCTATCGGCACCTATATTTTAAATGCCTATCGGCAACTATATCTGATATGCCTATCGGCACCTATATCTAAAATGCCTATCGGCACCTATTTTTGAAATGCCTATCGGAAACTACATCTAAAATGCCTATCGGCACCTATTTTTAAAATGCCAATCGGCAACTATATCTTAAATGCCTATCAGCACCTATATTTGAAATGCCTATCGGCAACCATATCTAGAATGCCTATCGGCACCTATATTTGAAATGCCTATCGGCTTCTATATCTGAAATGCCTATCGACACCTATTTTTAAAATGCCAATTGGCAACTATATCTGCAATGCCTATCGGCACCTATATCTGAAATGCCTATCGGTACCTATTTTTGAAATGCCTATCGGAAACTACATCTGAAATGCCTATCAGCACTTATATTTGAAATGCCTATCGGCAACCATATCTGGAATGCCTATCGGCACCTATATTTGAAATGCCTATCGGCTTCTATATCTGAAATGCCTATCGGCACCTATTTTTAAAATGCCAATCGGCAACTATATCTGAAATGCCTATCGGCACCTATATCTGAAATGCCTATCGGCACCTATATCTGAAATGCCTATCGGCAGCTATTTTTGTAATGCCTTTCGGAAACTACATCTGAAATGCCTATCTGCTCCTATATTTGAAATGCCTATCGGCAACCATATCTGAAATGCCTATCGACACCTATATTTGAAATACCTATCGGCTTCTATATCTGAAATGCCTATCGGCACCTGTTTTTAAATGCCAATCGGTAACTATATCTGAAATGCCTATCGGCACCTATATCTGAAATGCCTATCGGCATCAATTTTTGAAATGCCTATCGGAAACTACACATAAAATGCCTATCAGCACCTATATTTGAAATGCCTATAGGCAACCATATCTGGAATGCCTATCGGCACCTATATTTGAAATGCCTTTCAGCTTCTATATCTGAAATGCCTATCGGCACCTATTTTTAAAATGCTGATTGGCAACTATATCTGAAATGCCTATCGGCAACTGTATCTGAAATGCCTTACGGCACCTATTTTTGAAATGCCTATCGGAAACTACATCTGAAATGCCTATCAGCACCTATATTTGAAATGCCTATCGGCAACCATATCTGGAATGCCTATCGGCACCTATTTTTAAAATGCCAATCGGTAACTATATCTGAAATGCCTATCGGCACCTTTATCTGAAATGCCTATCGGCACCAATTTTTGAAATGCCTATCGGAAACTACATCTGGAATGCTAATCAGCACCTATATTTGAAATGCCTATCGGCAACCATACCTGGAATGCCTATCGGCACCTATATTTGAAATGCCTATCGGTTTCTATATCTTAAATGCCTATCGGCACCTATTTTTAAAATGCCAATCGGCAACTATATCTGAAATGCCTATCGGCACCTATATCTGAAATGCCTATCGGCACCAATTTTTGAAATGCCTATCGGAAACAACATCTGAAATGCCTATCGGCACCTATATTTGAAATGCCTATCGGCAACCATATCTGGAATGCCTATCGGCACCTATATTTAAAATGCCTATCGGCTTCTATATCTGAAATGCCTATCGGCACCTGTTTTTAAAATGCCAATCGGCAACTATATCTGAAATGCCTATCGGCACCTATTTCTGAAATGCCTATCGGCATCAATTTTTGAAATGCCTATCGGAAACTACATCTAAAATGCCTATCAGCACCTATATTTGAAATGCCTATCGGCAACCATATCTGGAATGCCTATTGGCACCTATATTTGAAATGCCTATTGGCTTCTAAATCTGAAATGCCTATCGGCATCTATTTTTAGAATGCCAATCGGCAACTATATCTGTAATGCCTATCGGCACCTATATCTGAAATGTTTATCGGCACCTATTTTTGAAATGCCTATCTGAAACTACATCTGAAATGCCTATCAGCACTAATATTTGAAATGCCTATCGGCAACCATATCTGAAATGCCTATCGATACCTATAATTGAATTACCTATCGGCTTCTATATCTGAAATGCCTATCGGCACCTATTTTTAGAATGCCAATCGGTAACTATATCTGAAATGCCTATCGGCACCTATATCTGAAAAACCTATCGGCACCAATTTTTGAAATGCCTATCGAAAACTACATCTGAGATGCCTATCAGCACCTATATTTGAAATGCCTATCGGCAACCATATCTGGAATGCCTATCGGCACCTATATTTGAAATGCCTATCGGCTTTTATATCTGAAATGCCTTATGGCACCTATTTTTAAAATGCCAATCGGCAACTATATCTATAATGCCTATCGGCACCTATATCTGAAATGCCTATCGGCACCTATTTTTGAAATGCCTATCGGGAACTACATCTGAAATGCCTATCAGCACCTATATTTGAATTGCCTATCGGCAAACATATCTGAAATGCCTATCGGCACCTATATTTGAAATGCCTATCGGCTTCTATATCTAAAATGCCTATCGGCGCCTATTTTTAAAATGCCAATCGGCAACTATATCTGAAATGCCTATCGGCACCTATATCTGAAATGCCTATCGGCACCTATATTTGAAATGCTTATCGGAAACTACATCTGAAATGCCTATCAGCACCTATATTTAAAATGCCTATCGGCAACCATATCTGGAATGCCTATCGGCACCTATATTTGAAATGCCTATCGGCTTCTATATCTGAAATGCCTATCGGCACATATTTTTAAAATGCCAATCGGCAACTATATCTGTAATGCCTATTGGCATCTATATCTGAAATACCTATCGGCTCCTATTTTTGAAATGCCTATCGGAAACTACATCTGAAATGCCTATCAGCGCCAATATTTGAAATGCCTATCGGCAACCATATCTGAAACGCATATCGGCACCTATATTTGAAATGCCTATCGGCTTCTATATCTGAAATGCCTATCGACACCTATTTTTAAAATGCCAATTGGCAACTATATCTGAAATGTCTATCGGCACCTATATCTGAAATGCCTATCGGTACCTATTTTTGAAATACCTATCGGAAACTACATCTGAAATGCCTATCAGCACTTATATTTGAAATGCCTATCGTCAACCATATCTGGAATGCCTATCGGCACCTATATTTGAAATGCCTATCGGCAACCATATCTGGAATGCCTATCGGCACCTATATTTGAAATGCTTATCGGAAACTACATCTGAAATGCCTATCAGCACCTATATTTAAAATGCCTATCGGCAACCATATCTGGAATGCCTATCGGCACCTATATTTGAAATGCCTATCGGCTTCTATATCTGAAATGCCTATCGGCACCTATTTTTAAAATGCCAATTGGCAACTATATCTGAAATGCCTATCGGCACCTATATAGGAAATGCCTATAGGCACCTATTTTTGAAATGCCTATCAATAACTACATCTGAAATGCCTATCAACACCTATAATTGAAAAGCCTATCGGCAACCATATCTGGAATGCCTATCGGCACCTATATTTGAAATGCCTATCGGCTTCTATATCTGAAATGCCTATCGGCACCTATTTTTAAAATGCCAATCGGCTTCTATATCTGAAATGCCTATCGGCATTTATTTTTAAAATGCCAATCGGCAACTATATCTGTAATGCCTATCGGCACCTATATCTGAAATGCCTATCGGCACCTATTTTTGAAATGCCTATCTGAAACTACATCTGAAATGCCTATCGGCACCAATATTTGAAATGCCTATCGGCAACCATATCTGAAATGCCTATCGACACCTATATTTGAATTACCTATCGCCTTCTATATCTGAAATGCCTATCGGCACCTATATTTAAAATGCAAATCGGCAACTATATCTGGAATGCCTATCGGCACCTATATCTGAAATGCCTACGGCACCAATTTTTGAAATGCCTATCGGAAACTACATCTGAAATGCCTATCAGCACCTATATTTGAAATGCCTATCGGCAACCATATCTGGAATGCCTATCGGCACCTATATTTGAAATGCCTATCGGCTTCTATATCTGAAATGCCTATCGGCACCTATTTTTAAAATGCCAATCGGCAACTATATCTGAAATGCCTATCGGCACCTATATTTAAATTGCCCATCGGCACCTATTTTTGAAATGCCTATCGGAAACTACATCTAAAATGCCTATCAGCACCTATATTTGAAATGCCTATCGGCAACCATATCTGGAATGCCTATCGGCACCTATATTTGAAATGCCTATCGGCTTCTATATCTGAAATGCCTATCGACACCTATATTTGAAATACCTATCGGCTTCTATATCTGAAATGCCTATCGGCACCTATTTTTAAAATGCCAATCGGCAACTATATCTGAAATGCCTATCGGCACCTATATCTGAAATGCCTATCGGCACCAATTTTTGAAATGCCTATCGGAAACTACATCTGAAATGCCTATCAGCACCTATATTTGAAATGCCTATCGGCAACCATATCTGGAATGCCTATCGGCACCTATATTTGAAATGCCTATCGGCTTCTATATCTGAAATGCCTATCGGCACCTATTTTTAAAATGCCAATCGACAACTATATCTGAAATGCCTATCGGCACCTATATGTGAAATGCCTATCGGCACCTATTTTTGAAATGCCTATCGGAAACTACATCTGAAATGCCTATCAGCACCTATATTTGAAATGCCTATCGGCAATTACATCAGAAATGCCTATCGGCACCTATATCTGAAATGCCTTTCGGCATTTATATCTGAAATGCCTATCGACACCTATATTTGAAATGCCCATCGGCACTTATATTTTAAATGCCTATCGGCAACTATATCTGATATGCCTATCGGCACCTATATCTAAAATGCCTATCGGCACCTATTTTTGAAATACCTATCGGAAACTACATCTAAAATGCCTATCGGCACCTATTTTTAAAATGCCAATCGGCAACTATATCTGAAATGCCTATCGGCACCTATATCTGAAATGCCTTTCGGCACCTATTTTTGAAATGCCTTTCGGAAACTACATCTGAAATGCCTATCTGCCCCTATATTTGAAATGCCTATCGGCAACCATATCTGAAAAGCCTATCGACACCTATATTTGAAATACCTATCGGCTTCTATATCTGAAATGCCTATCGGCACCTGTTTTTAAAATGCCAATCGGCAACTATATCTGAAATGCCTATCGGCACCTATTTCTGAAATGCCTATCGGCATCAATTTTTGAAATGCCTATCGGAAACTACATCTAAAATGCCTATCAGCACCTATATTTGAAATGGCTATCGGCAATCATATCTGGAATGCCTATCGGCACCTATATTTGAAATGCCTATCGGCTTCTATATCTGAAATGCCTATCGACACCTATTTTTAAAATGCCAATTGGCAACTATATCTGAAATGCCTATCGGCACCTATATGTGAAATGCCTATCGGCACCTTTTTTTGAAATGCCTATCGGAAACTACATCTGAAATGCCTATCAGCACCTATATTTGAAATGCCTATCGGCAACCATATCTGAAATGCCTATCGACACCTATATTTGAAATACCTATCGGCTTCTATATCTGCAATGCCAATCGGCACCTATTTTTAAAATGCCAATCGGTAACTATATCTGAAATGCCTATCGGCACCTATATCTGAAATGCCTATCGGCACCAATTTTTGAAATGCTTATCAGAAACTACATCTGAAATGCCTATCAGCACCTATATTTGAAATGCCTATCAGCTTCTATATCTGAAATGCCTATCGGCACCTATTTTTAAAATGCCAATCGGCAACTATATCTGAAATGCCTATCGGCACCTATATCTGAAATGCCTATCGGCACCTATTTTTGAAATGCCTATCGGAAACTACATCTGAAATGCCTATCAGCACCTATATTTGAAATTCCTATCAGCAACCATATCTGGAATGCCTATCGGCACCTATATTTGAAATGCCTATCGGCTTCTATATCCGAAATGCCTATCGGCACCTATTTTTAAAATGTTAATCGGCAACTATATCTGAAATGCCTATCGGCACCTATATCTGAAATGCCTATCGGCACCTATATTTGAAATGCCTATCAGGAACTACATCTGAAATGCCTATCAGCACCTATATTTGAAATGCCTATCGGCAACCATATCTGAAATGCCTATCGACACCTATATTTGAAATACCTATCGGCTTCTATATCTGAAATGCCAATCGGCACCTATTTTTAAAATGCCAATCGGTAACTATATCTGATATGCCTATCGGCACCTATATCTAAAATGCCTATCGGCACCTATTTTTGAAATGCCTATCGGAAACTACATCTAAAATGCCTATCGGCACCTATTTTTAAAATGCCAATCGGCAACTATATTTTAAATGCCTATCAGCACCTATATTTGAAATGCCTATCGGCAACCATATCGGGAATGCCTATCGGCACCTATATTTGAAATGCCTATCGGCTTCTATATCTGAAATGCCTATCGACACCTATTTTTAAAATGCCAATTGGCAACTATATCTGCAATGCCTATCGGCACCTATATCTGAAATGCCTATCGGTACCTATTTTTGAAATGCCTATCGGAAACTACATCTGAAATGCCTATCAGCACTTATATTTGAAATGCCTATCGGCAACCATATCTGGAATGCCTATCGGCACCTATATTTGAAATGCCTATCGGCTTCTATATCTGAAATACCTATCGGCACCTATTTTTAAAATGCCAATCGGCAACTGTATCTGAAATGCCTATCGGCACCTATATCTGAAATGCCTATCGGCACCTATTTTTGTGATGCCTTTCGGAAACTACATCTGAAATGCCTATCTGCTCCTATATTTGAAATGCCTATCGGCAACCATATCTGAAATGCCTATCGACACCTATATTTGAAATACCTATCGGCTTCTATATCTGAAATGCCTATCGGCACCTGTTTTTAAATGCCAATCGGCAACTATATCTGAAATGCCTATCGGCACCTATATCTGAAATGCCTATCGGCATCAATTTTTGAAATGCCTATCGGAAACTACATCTAAAATGCCTATCAGCACCTATATTTGAAATGCCTATAGGCAACCATATCTGGAATGCCTATCGGCACCTATATTTGAAATGCCTATCGGCTTCTATATCTGAAGTGCCTATCGGCACCTATTTTTAAAATGCTGATTGGCAACTATATCTGAAATGCCTATCGGCAACTATATCTGAAATGCCTATCGGCACCTATTTTTAAAATGCCAATCGGTAACTATATCTGAAATGCCTATCGGCACCTATATCTGAAATGCCTATCGGCACCAATTTTTGAAATGCCTATCGGAAACTACATTTGGAATGCTAATCAGCACCTATATTTGAAATGCCTATCGGCAACCATACCTGGAATGCCTATCGGCACCTATATTTGAAATGCCTATCGGTTTCTATATCTTAAATGCCTATCGGCACCTATTTTTAAAATGCCAATCGGCAACTATATCTGAAATGCCTATCGGCACCTATATCTGAAATGCCTATCGGCACCTATTTTTGAAATGCCTATCGGAAACAACATCTGAAATGCCTATCAGCACCTATATTTGAAATGCCTATCGGCAACCATATCTGGAATGCCTATCGGCACCTATATTTAAAATGCCTATCGGCTTCTATATCTGAAATGCCTATCGGCACCTATTTTTAAAATGCCAATCGGCAACTATATCTGAAATGCCTATCGGCACCTATATCTGAAATGCCTATCGGCAACTATTTTTGAAATGCCTATCGGAAACTACATCTGAAATGCCTATCAGGACCTATATTTGAAATGCCTATCGGCAACCATATCTGGAATGCCTATCGGCACCTATATTTGAAATGCCTATTGGCTTCTAAATCTGAAATGCCTATCGGCATCTATTTTTAAAATGCCAATCGGCAACTATATCTGTAATGCCTATCGGCACCTATATCTGAAATGCCTATCGGCACCTATTTTTGAAATGCCTATCTGAAACTACATCTGAAATGCCTATCAGCACCAATATTTGAAATGCCTATCGGCAACCATATCTGAAATGCCTATCGATACCTATAATTGAATTACCTATCGGCTTCTATATCTGAAAAGCCTATCGGCACCTATTTTTAAAATGCCAATCGGCAACTATATCTGAAATGCCTATCGGCACCTTTATCTGAAATACCTATCGGCACCAATTTTTGAAATGCCTATCGGAAACTACATCTGAAATGCCTATCAGCACCTATATTTGAAATGCCTATCGGCAACCATATCTGGAATGCCTATCGGCACCTATATTTGAAATGCCTATCGGCTTCTATATCTGAAATGCCTATCGGCACCTATTTTTAAAATGCCAATCGGCAACTATATCTGAAATGGCTATCGGCACCTATATCTGAAATGCCTATCGGCACCTATTTTTGAAATGCCTATCGGGACCTACATCTGAAATGCCTATCAGCACCTTTATTTGAATTGCCCATCGGCAAACATATCTGAAATGCCTATCGGCACCTATATTTGAAATGCCTATCGGCTTCTATATCTAAAATGCCTATCGGCGCCTATTTTTAAAATGCCAATCGGTAACTATATCTGAAATGCCTATCGGCACCTATATCTGAAATGCCTATCGGCACCTATATTTGAAATGCTTATCGGAAACTACATCTGAAATGCCTATCAGCACCTATATTTAAAATGCCTATCGGCAACCATATCTGGAATGCCTATCATCACCTATATTTGAAATGCCTATCGGCTTCTATATCTGAAATGCCTACCGGCACATATTTTTAAAATGCCAATCGGCAACTATATCTGAAATGTCTATCGGCACCTATATCTGAAATGCCTATCGGTACCTATTTTTGAAATACCTATCGGAAACTACATCTGAAATGCCTATCAGCACTTATATTTGAAATGCCTATCGTCAACCATATCTGGAATGCCTATCGGCACCTATATTTGAAATGCCTATCGGCTTCTATATCTGAAATGCCTATCGGCACCTATTTTTAAAATGCCAATTGGCAACTATATCTGAAATGCCTATCGGCACCTATATCTGAAATGCCTATAGGCACATATTTTTGAAATGCCTATCAATAACTACATCTGAAATGCCTATCAGCACCTATAATTGAAAAGCCTATCGGCAACCATATCTGGAATGCCTATCGGCACCTATATTTGAAATGCCTATCGGCTTCTATATCTGAAATGCCTATCGGCACCTATTTTTAAATTGCCAATCGGCAACTATATCTGAAATGCCTATCGGCACCTATATCTGAAATGCCTATCGGCACCTAATTTTGAAATGCCTATCGGAAACTACATCTGAAATGCCTATCAGCACCTATATATGAAATGCATATCGGCAACCATATCTGGAATGCCTATCGGCACCTATATTTGAAATGCCTTTTGGCTTCTATATCTGAAATGCCTATCGGCATCTATTTTTAAAATGCCAATCGGCAACTATATCTGTAATGCCTATCGGCACATATATCTGAAATGCCTATCGGCACCTATTTTTGAAATGCCTATCTGAAACTACATCTGAAATGCCTATCAGCACCAATATTTGAAATGCCTATCGGCAACCATATCTGAAAAGCCTATCGACACCTATATTTGAATTACCTATCGCCTTCTATATCTGAAATGCCTATCGGCACCTATATTTAAAATGCAAATCGGCAACTATATCTGAAATGCCTATCGGCACCTATATCTGAAATGCCTATCGGCACCAATTTTTTAAATGCCTATCGGAAACTACATCTGAAATGCCTATCAGCACCTATATTTGAAATGCCTATCGGCAACCATATCTGGAATGCTTATCGGCACCTATATTTGAAATGCCTATCGGCTTCTATATCTCAAATGCCTATCGGCACCTATTTTTAAAATGCCAATCGGCAACTATATCTGAAATGCCTATTGGCACCTATATCTGAAATGCCTATCGGCACCTATTTTTGAAATGCCTATCAGGAAACTACATCTGATATGCCTATCAGCACCTATATTTGAAATGCCTATCGGCAACCATATCTGGAATGCCTATCGGCACCTATATTTGAAATGCCTATCGGCTTCTATATCTGAAATGCCTATCGGCACCTATATTTAAAATGCAAATCGGCAACTATATCTGAAATGCCTATCGGCACCTATATCTGAAATGCCTATCGGCACCAATTTTTGAAATACCTATCGGAAACTACATCTGAAATGCCTATCAGCACTTATATTTGAAATGCCTATCGTCAACCATATCTGGAATGCCTATCAGCACCTATATTTGAAATGCCTATCGGCTTCTATATCTGAAATGCCTATCGGCACCTATTTTTAAAATGCCAATCGGCAACTATATCTGAAATGCCTCTCGGCACCTATATCTGAAATACCGATCGGCACCTATTTTTCAAATGCCTATCGGTAACAACATCGGAAATGCTTATCAGCACCTATATTTGAAATGTCTATCGGCAACCATATCTGGAATGCCTTTCGGCACCTATATTTGAAATGCCTATCGGCTTCTATATCTGAAATGCCTATCGGCACCTATTTTTAAAATGCCCATCGGCAACTACATCTGAAATGCCTATCGGCACCTATATTTGAAATGCCCATCGGCACCTATTTTTGAAATGCCTATCGGAAACTACATCTAAAATGCCTATCAGCACCTATATTTGAAATGCCTATCGGCAACCATATCTGGAATGCCTATCGGCACCTATATTTGAAATGCCTATCGGCTTCTATATCTGAAATGCCTATCGACATCTATATTTGAAATACCTATCGGCTTCTATATCTGAAATGCCTATCGGCACCTATTTTTAAAATGCACATCGGCAACTATATCTGAAATGCCTATCGGCACCAATTTTTGAAATGCCTATCGGAAACTACATCTGAAATGCCTATCAGACCCTATATTTGAAATGCCTATCGGCAACCATATCTGGAATGCCTATCGGCACCTATATTTGAAATGCCTATCGGCTTCTATATCTGAAATGCCTATCGGCACCTATTTTTAAAATGCCAATCGACGACTATATCTGAAATGCCTATCGGCACCTATATGTTAAATGCCTATCAACATCTATTTTTGAAATGCCTATCGGAAACTACATCTGAAATGCCTATCAGCACCTATATTTGAAATGCCTATCGGCAATTACATCAGAAATGCCTATCGGCACCTATATCTGAAATGCCTTTCGGCATTTATATCTGAAATGCCTATCGACACCTATATTTGAAATGCCCATCGGCACTTATATTTTAAATGCCTATCGGCAACTATATCTGATATGCCTATCGGCACCTATATCTAAAATGCCTATCGGCACCTATTTTTGAAATGCCTATCGGAAACTACATCTAAAATGCCTATCGGCACCTATTTTTAAAATGCCAATCGGCAACTATATCTGAAATGCCTATCGGCACCTATATCTGAAATGCCTATCGGCACCTATTTTTGAAATGCCTATCGGAAACTTCATCTGAAATGCCTATCAGCACCTATATTTGAAATGCCTATCGGCAACCATATCTGAAATGCCTATCGACACCTATATTTGAAATACCTATCGGCTTCTATATCTGAAATGCCTATCGGCACCTATTTTTAAAATGCCAATCGGCAACTATATCTGAAATGCCTATCGGCACCTATATCTGAAATGCCTATCGGCACCAATTTTTGAAATGCCTATCGGAAACTACACCTGAAATGCCTATCAGCACCTATATATGAAATGCCTATCGGCAACCATATCTGGAATGCCTTTCGGCACCTATATTTGAAATGCCTATCGGCTTCTATATCTGAAATGCCTATCGGAACCTATTTTTAAAATGCCAATCGGCAACTATATCTGAAATGCCTATCGGCACCTATATGTGAAATGCCTATCGGCACCTATTCTTGAAATGCCTATCGGAAACTACATCTGAAATGCCTATCAGCACCTATATTTGAAATGCCTATCGGCAAACCACATCAGAAATGCCTATCGGCACCTATATCTGAAATGCCTTTCGGCATTTATATCTGAAATGCCTATCGACACATATATTTGAAATGCCCATCGGCACCTATATTTTAAATGCCTATCGGCTTCTATATCTGAAATGCCTATCGGCACCTATTTTTAAAATGCCAATCGGCAACTATATCTGAAATGCCTATCGGCACCTATATTTGAAATGCCTTTCGGCACCTATTTTTGAAATGCCTTTCGGAAACTACATCTGAAATGCCTATCTGCCCCTATATTTGAAATGCCTATCGGCAACCATATCTGAAAAGCCTATCGACACCTATATTTGAAATACCTATCGGCTTCTATATCTGAAATGCCTATCGGCACCTGTTTTTAAAATGCCAATCGGCAACTATATCTGAAATGCCTATCGGCACCTATTTCTGAAATGCCTATCGGCATCAATTTTTGAAATGCCTATCGGAAACTACATCTAAAATGCCTATCAGCACCTATATTTGAAATGCCTATCGGCAATCATATCTGGAATGCCTATCGGCACCTATATTTGAAATGCCTATCGGCTTCTATATCTGAAATGCCTATCAACACCTATTTTTTAAATGCCAATTGGCAACTATATCTGAAATGCCTATCGGCACCTTTATGTGAAATGCCTATCGGCACCTTTTTTTGAAATGCCTATCGGAAACTACATCTGAAATGCCTATCAGCACCTATATTTGAAATGCCTATCGGCAACCATATCTGAAATGCCTATCGACATCTATATTTGAAATACCTATCGGCTTCTATATCTGCAATGCCAATCGGCACCTATTTTTAAAATGCCAATCGGTAACTATATCTGAAATGCCTATCGGCACCAATTTTTGAAATGCCTATCAGAAACTACATCTGGAATGCCTATCAGCACCTATATTTGAAATGCCTATCGGCTTCTATATCTGAAATGCCTATCGGCACCTATTTTTAAAATGCCAATCGGCAACTATATCTGAAATGCCTATCGGCACCTATATCTGAAATGCCTATCGGCACCTATTTTTGAAATGCCTATCGGAAACTACATCTGAAATGCCTATCAGCACCTATATTTGAAATTCCTATCGGCAACCATATCTGGAATGCCTATCGGCACCTATATTTGAAATGCCTATCGGCTTCTATATCCGAAATGCCTATCGGCACCTATTTTTAAAATGCCAATCGGCAACTATATCTGAAATGCCTATCGGCATTTATATCTGAAATGCCTATCGGCACCTATATTTGAAATGCCTATCGGAAACTACATCTGAAATGCCTATCAGCACCTATATTTGAAATGCCTATCGGCAACCATATCTGAAATGCCTATCGACACCTATATTTGAAATACCTATCGGCTTCTATATCTGAAATGCCAATCGGCACCTATTTTTAAAATGCCAATCGGTAACTATATCTGAAATGCCTATCGGCACCTATATCTGAAATGCCTATCGGCACCAATTTTTGAAATGCCTATCGGAAACTACATCTGGAATGCCTATCAGCACCTATATTTGAAATGCCTATCGGCAACCATATCTGGAATTCCTTTCGGCACCTATATTTGTAATGCCTATCGGCTTCTATATCTGAAATGCCTATCGACACCTATTTTTAAAATGCCAATCGGCAACTATATCTGAAATGCCTATCGGCGCCTATATCTGAAATGCCTATCGGCACCTATTTTTGAAATGCCTATTGGAAACTACATCTGAAATGCCTATCAGTCTCTATATTTGAAATGCCTATCGGCAACCATATCTGAAATGCCTATCGACACCTATATTTGAAATACCTATCGGCTTCTATATCTGATATGCCTATCGGCACCTATATCTGAAATGCCTATCGGCACCTATTTTTGAAATGCCTATCGGAAACTACATCTGAAATGCCTATTAGTACCTATATTTGAAATGTTTATCGGCAAACATATCTGGAATGCCTATCGGCACCTATATTTGAAATGCCTATCGGCTTCTATATCTGAAATGCCTATCGGCACCTATTTTTAAAATGCCAATCGGCAACTATATCTGAAATGCCTATCGGCATCTATATCTGGAATGCCTATCGGCACCTATATTTAAAATGCCTATCGGCTTCTATATCTGAAATGCCTATCGGCACCTATTTTTAAAATGCCAATCACTTACTATATCTGAAATGCCTATCGGCACCTATATCTTTAATGCCTATCGGCACCTATTTTTGAAATGCCTATCGGAAACTACATCTGAAATGCCTATCAGAACCTATATCTGAAATGCCTATCGGCACCTATTTTTAAAATGCCAATCGGCAACTATATCTGTAATGCCTATCGGCACCTATATCTGAAATGCCTATCGGCACCTATTTTTGAAATGCCTATCGGAAACTACATCTGAAATGCCTATCAGCACTAATATTTGAAATGCCTATCGGCAAACATATCTGAAATGCCTATCGACACCTATATTTGAAATACCTATCGGCTTCTATATCTGAAATGCCTATCGGCACCTATTTTTAAAATGCCAATCGGCAACTATATCTGAAATGCCTTGTAACGTTTTACAATTTAGAGACCGCGTCATATTTTATATTTTATCTAGTTCGGCAAATAAAATTGTTTAAAAATTAAAACATTTTAAAGAGACACAATGAGAGTGACGGTGAGGTCCGAATCTCGCCATAAGAGGCCATGGGATAGTAAGAGTGCGTTAGATCGATTTAAAAATACAAAATTAAAAAACCATTCTATACTTGTATTGCGAGTCAGTGTTAGATTGTGGCCGAGTGAAACAGCACATTGGTATAGAGTGCGTTAGAGAGAGAGCTGAATATGCGGCCGCCGACGAAGAACGCTTGATTCAGTGGATTCAAGTTAAAATTTGCGCGCTCGAGCATTCGACGCACGACGTTTGTCGTAAAAAGACTGTCTGATTTTTGGCGTTTTATTTGTTGATTGCAAATATTAATGGTGTTAGAATTTGAAGCTGTTTTTTGTTTGAAATTTGAAGTTAGGTTCTTGGCGGTATTTTTGGAGCTGTAAGGTTCTAGTTTTCGATTGTCGATAGGGCGTCCCCCCCTGAACTCTGTTTAACAACAATTTTGATTCCAATATTCCTGATTTTAGAGTTATTGAATTATTCCTTATTTTTCATTGTTGCACGATTGTTGTCAGTAGCAGTTAACCGTGAAAAGATACAAGCCTGTTGGCATCCCTGGAGTAGGAGTGGATTTGTTTTTGGAATAGGATTGGATTATTCTGGATCTGTTGTCGGATTGGGCTAGGTTTCTGGAATTTTATTTAATGGTGGTATAGAATCCTGATCTAGGATATTTTGGATTCGGACGTTGGATTCTAACGAAAGAACTGCAGCGTATCATATTATTAACGATTTAACGCCAATAATTACGTCGAATCAAATCAATTTATAATTTGATTGTTTTAAAATCCTGCGATCTAAACAAACCATTTCATGAATTTGAAGTTTATTTTCAGGTTCCGTGAATATAAGTGTGGTTACCGTGTGCTGCTTAGACTTCCGGTTATTTTAGTTTTAAGTTGAATTTGTAAACCGTGTTATAGGAATGATATATTTTGGTGTTGTTGAATTTTGGTTGAAGCGCGACATTCTGTCTCGCGTTTTGGTTGCTGAAATTTGGTGTTAATGATGTTGTTGTAGTGTGACAATTTAAGGGTCGCGTATTTAGGATTATTTCGATTTGTGTTGTAATCATTTTGCGAATTTCAGTTCGGATATTTATTTGATCGTTTGGTTTGCTTTGATTGTAGTCTGTCGGATTGCAATCGTTATTTTGGCGATTTGATTTTGGTTTGCCCTGGCTGTAAATAAGTTGGTTATTTGTTCTGGTCTCACCATTCGTTAGCGAAGGGTTACAATTGTTGTGGTTGTTAGTTGTTAATTTTTACGGGTGTACTCTCGTACCGAGGATCTTCTACATTCCGTGCTTTATTTATTTGTTGTGCCGTGGTTTGGGCTGCGTGTTGTTTAGGCTTAAGTTGGCTGTAAATATTTTAGTTTTTCCTGCTGTCTACCGTGGTCGTCTCTAACGTCCTGGGGTGGACTCCTTGGACAACTCCGTGTGGCCCCTATGTCCTGGCGCCCTTCCTTACCTCAGTCGGTTGTGGTCCACACTTGCTTTATCACATCAGAGCGTCTATTCTAGTAAGCAGGAATTGTGTTATTTATTTAACTTATTCAATTGTTGCGTTGTGTGTTGTCCTTCGTGTTAATTAAAAACAAATTGCCAAACAATTTTATTGGTTAAAGTGGTCGGTGGTCGGATTTTAACGCCCCATAGTGGGCCTTTCCCCAAAACAAGAACAATCGGGTTCACTCTAATACTTATTTATTTTTATTCTCCATTACCTACGCCCCTCGCGCCGTCTGAGTATAGCTAGCTGTGGCCTCCTCAAATAATTGTGAGACTGGTTGCCGAAGAGGTAACAGCCTATCGGCACCTATATCTGAAATGCCTATCGGCACCAATTTTTGAAATGCCTATCGGAAACTACATCTGAAATGCCTATCAGCACCTATATTTGAAATGCCTATCGGCAACCATATCTGGAATGCCTATCGGCACCTATATTTGAGAAGCCTATCGGCTTATATATCTGAAATGCCTATCAGCACCTATTTTTAAAATGCCAATCGGCAACTATATCTGAAATGCCTATCGGCATCTATATCTGAAATACCTATCGGCACCTATTTTTGAAATGCCTATCGGAAACTACATCTGAAATGCAAATCAGCACCTATATTTGTAATGCCTATCACCAACCATATCTGGAACGCCTATCGGCAAATATATTTGAAATGCCTATCGGCACCTATTTTTAAATTGCCAATCGGCAACTATGTCCGAAGTGCCTATCGGCACCTATATCTGAAATGCCTATCGGCACCTATTTTTGAAATGCCTATCGAAATCTCCCATCTGAAATGCCTATCAGCACCTATATTTGAAATGCCTGTCGGCACCTATATTCAAAATGCCTATCGGCAACTATATCTGATATGCCTATCGGCACCTATATCTGAAATGCCTATCGGCACCTATTCTTGAAATGCCTATCGGAAACTACATCTTAAATGCCTTTCTGCACTTATTTTTAAAATGCCAATCGGCAACTATATCAGAAATGCCAATCGGCACCTATATCTGAAATGCCTTTCGGCATTTATATCTGAAATGCCTATCGACACCTATATTTGAAATGCCTATCGGCACCTATATTTTAAATGCCTATCGGCAACTATATCTGATATGCCTATCGGCACCTATATCTGAAATGCCTATCGGCACCTATTCTTGAAATGCCTATCGGAAACTACATCTTAAATGCCTTTCTGCACTTATTTTTAAAATGCCAATCGGCAACTATATCTGAAATGCCTATCGGCACCTATTTTTGAAATGCCTATCGGAAACTACATCTGAATTGCCTATCAGCACCTATATTTGAAATGCCTATCGGCACCTATATTTCAAATGCCTATCGGCAACTATATCTGATATGCCTATCGGCACCTATATCTGAAATGCCTATCGGCACCTATTTTTGAAATGCCTATCGGAAACTACATCTTAAATTCCTTTCGGCACCTATTTTTAAAATGCCAATCGGCAAATATATCTGAAATGCCTATCGGCACCTATATTTGAAATGCCTATCGGCTTCTATATCTGAAATGCCTATCGGCACCTATTTTTAAAATGCCAATCGGCAACTATATCTGAAGTGCCTATCGGCACCTATATCTGAAATGCCTATCGGCACCTATTTTTGAAATGCCTATCGAAAACTACATCTGAAATGCCTATCAGCACCTTTATTTGAAATGCCTATCGGCAACAACATCAGAAATGCCTATCGGCACCTATATCTGAAATGCCTTTCGGCATTTATATCTGAAATGCCTATCGACACCTATATTTGAAATGCCTATCGGCACATATATTTTGCATGCCTATCGGCAACTATATCTGATATGCCTATCGGCACCTATATCTAAAATGCCTATCGGCACCTATTTTTGAAATGCCTATCGGAAACTACATCTTAAATGCCTTTCGGCACCTATTTTAAAAATGCCAATCGGCAACTATATCTGAAATGCCTATCGGCACCCTTTTTTAAAATGCCAATCGGCAACTATATCCGTAATGCCAATCGGCACCTATATCTGAAATGCCTATCGGCACCAATTTTTTAAATGCCTTTAGGAAACTACATCTGAAATGCCTATCTGCTCCTATATTTTAAATGCCTATCGGCAACCATATCTGAAATGCCTATCGACACCTATATTTGAAATACCTATCGGCTTCTATATCTGAAATGCCTATCGGCACCTGTTTTAAAAATGCCAATCGGCAACTATATCTGAAATGCCTATCGGCACCTATATCTGAAATGCCTATCGGCATCAATTTTTGAAATGCCTATCGGAAACTACATCTAAATTGCCTATCAGCACCTATATTTGAAATGCCTATCGGCAACCATATCTGGAATGCCTATAGGCACCTATATTTGAAATGCCTATCGGCTTCTATATCTGAAATACCAATCGGCACCTATTTTTAAAATGCCAATTGGCAACTATATCTGAAATGCCTATCGGCACCTATATCTGAAATGCCTATCAGGACCTATTTTTGAAATGCCTATCGAAAACTACATCTGAAATGCCTATCAGCACCTATATTTAAATGCCTATCGGCAACCATATCTGGAGTGCCTATCGGCACCTATATTTGAAATGCCTATCGGCTTCTATATCTCAAATGCCTATCGGCACCTATTTTTAAAATGCCAATCGGCAACTATATCTGACATGCCTACCGGCACCTATATCTAAAATGCCTATCGGCACCTATTTTTGAAATGCCTATCGGAAACTACATCTGAAATGCCTATCAGCACCTATATTTGAAATGCCTATCGGCAACCATATATGGAATGCCTATCGGCACCTATATTTGAAATGCCTATCGGCTTCTATATCTGAAATGCCTATCGGCACCTATTTTTAAAATTCCAATCGGCAACTATATCTGAAATGCCTATCGGCATCTATATCTGGAATGCCTATCGGCACCTATATTTGAAATGCCTATCGGCTTCTATATCTGAAATGCCTATCGGCACCTATTTTTAAAATGCCAATCGGCTACTATATCTGAAATGCCTATCGGCACCTATATCTGAAATGCCTATCCGCACCTATTTTTGAAATGCCTATCGGAAACTACATCTGAAATGCCTATGAGCACCTATATTTGAAATGCCTATCGGCAACCATATCTGGAATGTCTATCGGCACCTATATTTGAAATGCCTATCGGCTTCTATATCTGAAATGCCTATCGACACCTATTTTTAAAATGCCAATCGGCAACTATATCTGTAATGCCTATCGGCACCTATATCTGAAATGCCTATCGGCACCTATTTTTGAAATGCCTATCGGAAACTACATCTGAAATGCCTATCAGCAACAATATTTAAAATGCCTATCGGCAAACATATCTGAAATGCCTATCGACACCTATATTTGAAATACCTATCGGCTTCTATATCTGAAATGCCTATCAGCACCTATTTTTAAAATGCCAATCGGCAACTATATCTGAAATGCCTATCGGCACCTATATCTGAAATGCCTATCGGCACCAATTTTTGAAAAGCCTATCGGAAACTACATCTGAAATGCCTATCAGCACCTATATTTGAAATGCCTATCGGCAACCATATCTGGAATGCCTATCGGCACCTATATTTGAAATGCCTATCGGCTTCTATATCTGAAATGCCTATCGGCACCTATTTTTAAAATGCCAATCGGCAACTATATCTGTAATGCCTATCGGCACCTATATCTGAAATACCCATCGGCACCTCTTTTTGAAATGCCTATCGGAAACTACATCTGAAATGCAAATCAGCACCTATATTTGAAATGCCTATCACCAACCATATCTGGAATGCCTATCGGCACCTATATTTGAAATGCCTATCGGCACCTATTTTTAAAATGCCAATCGGCAACTATATCTGAAGTGCCTATCGGCACCCATATCTGAAATGCCTATCGGCACCTATTTTGGAAATGCCTATCGAAAACTACATCTGAAATGCAAATCAGCACCTATATTTGAAATGCCTATCACCAACCATATCTGGAATGCCTATCAGCACCTATATTTGAAATGCCTATCGGCAACCACATCAGAAATGCCTATCGGCACCTATATCTGAAAGGCCTTTCGGCATTTATATCTGAAATGCCTATCGACACCTATATTTAAAATGCCTATCGGCACCTATATTTTAATTGCCTATCGGCAACTATATTTCATATGCCTATCGGCACCTATATCTGAAATGCCTATCGGCACCTATTTTTGAAATGCCTATCGGAAACTACATCTTAAATGCCTTTCGGCACCTATTTTTAAAATGCCAATCGGCAACTATATCTGAAATGCCTATCGGCACCTATTTTTGAAATGCCTATCGGAAACTACATCTGAAATGCCTATCAGCACCTATATTTGAAATGCCTATCGGCAACCACATCAGAAATGCCTATCGGCACCTATATCTGAAATGCCTTTCGGCATTTATATCTGAAATGCCTATCGACACCTATATTTAAAATGCCTATCGGCACCTATATTTTAAATGCCTATCGGCAACTATATCTGATATGCCTATCGGCACCTATATCTGAAATGCCTATCGGCACCTATTTTTGAAATGCCTATCGGAAACTACATCTTAAATGCCTTTCGGCACCTATTTTTAAAATGCCAATCGGCAACTATATCTGAAATGCCTATCGGCACCTGTATTTGAAATGCCTATCGGCTTTTATATCTGAAATGCCTATCGGCACCTATTTTTAAAATGCCAATCGGCAACTATATCTGAAGTGCCTATCGGCACCTATATCTGAAATGCCTATCGGCACCTATTTTTGAAATGCCTATCGAAAACTACATCTGAAATGCCTATCAGCACCTATATTTGAAATGCCTATCGGCAGCCACATCAGAAATGCCTATCGGCACCTATATCTGAAATGCCTTTCGGCATTTATATCTGAAATGCCTATCGACACCTTTATTTGAAATGCCTATCGGCACCTATATTTTAAATGCCTATCGGCAACTATATCTGATATGCCCATCGGCACATATATCTGATATGCCTATCGGCACCTATTTTTGAAATGCCCATCGGAAACTACATCTTAAATGCCTTTCGGCACCTATTTTTAAAATGCCAATCGGCAACTATATCTGAAATGCCTATCGGCACCTATTTTTAAAATGCCAATCGGCAACTATATCTGTAATGCCTATAGGCACCTTTATCTGAAATGCCTATCGGCACCTATTTTTGAAGTGCCTTTCGGAAACTACATCTGAAATGCCTATCTGCTCCTATATTTGAAATGCCTATCGGCAACCATATCTGAAATGCCTATCGACACCTATATTTGAAATACCTATCGGCTTCTATATCTGAAATGCCTATCGGCACCTGTTTTTAAAATGCCAATCGGCAACTATATCTGAAATGCCTATCGGCACCTATATCTGAAATGCCTATCGGCATCAATTTTTGAAATGCCTATCGGAAACTACATCTAAAATGCCTATCAGCACCTCTATTTGAAACGCCTACGGCAACCATATCTGGAATGCCTATCGGCACCTATATTTGAAATGCCTATCGGCTTCTATATCTGAAAAGCCAATCGGCACCTATTTTTAAAATGCCAATTGGCAACTATATCTGAAATGCCTGTCGGCACCTATATCTGAAATGCCTATCAGGACCTATTTTTGAAATGCCTATCGGAAACTACATCTGAAATGCCAATCAGCACCTTTATTTGAAATGCCTATCGGCAACCATATCTGGAATGCCTATCGGCACCTATATTTGAAATGCCTATCGGCTTCTATATCTGAAATGCCTTTGGGAACCTATTTTTAAAATGCAAATCGGCAACTATATCTAAAATGCCTATCGGCATCTATATCTGGAATGCCTATCGGCACCTATATTTGAAATGCCTATCGGAAACTACATCTGAAATGCCTGTCAGCACCTATATTTGAAATGCCTATCGGCAACCATATCTGGAATGCCTATCGGCACCTATATTTGAAATGCCTATCGGCTTCTATATCTGAAATGCCTAACGGCACCTATTTTTAAAATGCCAATCGGCAACTATATCTGAAGTGCCTATCGGCACCTATATCTGAAATGCCTATCGGCACCTATTTTTGAAATGCCTATCGAAAACTACATCTGAAATGCCTATCAGCAACTATATTTGTAATGCCTATCGGCAACCACATCAGAAATGCCTATCGGCACCTATATCTGAAATGCCTTTCGGCATTTATATCTGAAATGCCTATCGACACCTATATTTTAAATGGCTATTGGCACCTATATTTTAAATCCCTATCGGCAACTATATCTGATATGCCTATCGGCACCTATATCTGAAATGCCTATCGGCACCTATTTTTAAAATGCCAATCGGCAACTATATCTGAAATGCCTATCGGCACCTATTTTTGAAATGCCTATCGGAAACTACATCTGAAATGCCTATCAGCACCTATATTTGAAATGCCTATCGGCAACCATATCTGAAATGCCTATCGACACCTATATTTGAAATACCTATCGGCTTCTATATCTGAAATGCCTATCGGCACCTATTTTTGAAATGCCTATCGGAAACTACATCTGAAATGCCTATCAGCACCTATATTTGAAATGCCTATCGGCAACCATATCTGGAATGCCTATCGGCACCTATATTTGAAATGCCTATCGGCAACCATATCTGGAATGCCTATCGGCACCTATTTTTAAAATGCCAATCGGCAACTATATCTGTAATGCCTATCGGCACATATATCTGAAATGCCTATCGGCACCTATTTTTGAAATGCCTATCTGAAACTACATCTGAAATGCCTATCAGCACCAATATTTGAAATGCCTATCGGCAACCATATCTGAAAAGCCTATCGACACCTATATTTGAATTACCTATCGCCTTCTATATCTGAAATGCCTATCGGCACCTATATTTAAAATGCAAATCGGCAACTATATCTGAAATGCCTATCGGCACCTATATCTGAAATGCCTATCGGCACCAATTTTTTAAATGCCTATCGGAAACTACATCTGAAATGCCTATCAGCACCTATATTTGAAATGCCTATCGGCAACCATATCTGGAATGCTTATCGGCACCTATATTTGAAATGCCTATCGGCTTCTATATCTCAAATGCCTATCGGCACCTATTTTTAAAATGCCAATCGGCAACTATATCTGAAATGCCTATTGGCACCTATATCTGAAATGCCTATCGGCACCTATTTTTGAAATGCCTATCAGGAAACTACATCTGATATGCCTATCAGCACCTATATTTGAAATGCCTATCGGCAACCATATCTGGAATGCCTATCGGCACCTATATTTGAAATGCCTATCGGCTTCTATATCTGAAATGCCTATCGGCACCTATATTTAAAATGCAAATCGGCAACTATATCTGAAATGCCTATCGGCACCTATATCTGAAATGCCTATCGGCACCAATTTTTGAAATACCTATCGGAAACTACATCTGAAATGCCTATCAGCACCTATATTTGAAATGCCTATCGGCTTCTATATCTGAAATGCCTATCGGCACCTATTTTTAAAATGCCAATCGGCAACTATATCTGAAATGCCTCTCGGCACCTATATCTGAAATACCGATCGGCACCTATTTTTCAAATGCCTATCGGTAACAACATCGGAAATGCTTATCAGCACCTATATTTGAAATGTCTATCGGCAACCATATCTGGAATGCCTTTCGGCACCTATATTTGAAATGCCTATCGGCTTCTATATCTGAAATGCCTATCGGCACCTATTTTTAAAATGCCAATCGGCAACTACATCTGAAATGCCTATCGGCACCTATATTTGAAATGCCCATCGGCACCTATTTTTGAAATGCCTATCGGAAACTACATCTAAAATGCCTATCAGCACCTATATTTGAAATGCCTATCGGCAACCATATCTGGAATGCCTATCGGCACCTATATTTGAAATGCCTATCGGCTTCTATATCTGAAATGCCTATCGACATCTATATTTGAAATACCTATCGGCTTCTATATCTGAAATGCCTATCGGCACCTATTTTTAAAATGCACATCGGCAACTATATCTGAAATGCCTATCGGCACCAATTTTTGAAATGCCTATCGGAAACTACATCTGAAATGCCTATCAGACCCTATATTTGAAATGCCTATCGGCAACCATATCTGGAATGCCTATCGGCACCTATATTTGAAATGCCTATCGGCTTCTATATCTGAAATGCCTATCGGCACTTATTTTTAAAATGCCAATCGACAACTATATCTGAAATGCCTATCGGCACCTATATGTTAAATGCCTATCAACATCTATTTTTGAAATGCCTATCGGAAACTACATCTGAAATGCCTATCAGCACCTATATTTGAAATGCCTATCGGCAATTACATCAGAAATGCCTATCGGCACCTATATCTGAAATGCCTTTCGGCATTTATATCTGAAATGCCTATCGACACCTATATTTGAAATGCCCATCGGCACTTATATTTTAAATGCCTATCGGCAACTATATCTGATATGCCTATCGGCACCTATATCTAAAATGCCTATCGGCACCTATTTTTGAAATGCCTATCGGAAACTACATCTAAAATGCCTATCGGCACCTATTTTTAAAATGCCAATCGGCAACTATATCTGAAATGCCTATCGGCACCTATATCTGAAATGCCTATCGGCACCTATTTTTGAAATGCCTATCGGAAACTTCATCTGAAATGCCTATCAGCACCTTAATTTGAAATGCCTATCGGCAACCATATCTGAAATGCCTATCGACACCTATATTTGAAATACCTATCGGCTTCTATATCTGAAATGCCTAT
Organism: Venustoraphidia nigricollis; assembly: GCA_034508555.1. Lineage (NCBI taxonomy): Eukaryota > Metazoa > Arthropoda > Insecta > Raphidioptera > Raphidiidae > Venustoraphidia > Venustoraphidia nigricollis. The sequence continues at coordinate 39,432 of JAVRKA010000340.1, forward strand.
CGGCACCTATTTTTAAAATGCCAATCGGCAACTATATCTGAAATGCCTATCGGCACCTATATCTGAAATGCCTATCGGCACCAATTTTTGAAATGCCTATCGGAAACTACACCTGAAATGCCTATCAGCACCTATATATGAAATGCCTATCGGCAACCATATCTGGAATGCCTTTCGGCACCTATATTTGAAATGCCTATCGGCTTCTATATCTGAAATGCCTATCGGAACCTATTTTTAAAATGCCAATCGGCAACTATATCTGAAATGCCTATCGGCACCTATATGTGAAATGCCTATCGGCACCTATTCTTGAAATGCCTATCGGAAACTACATCTGAAATGCCTATCAGCACCTATATTTGAAATGCCTATCGGCAAACCACATCAGAAATGCCTATCGGCACCTATATCTGAAATGCCTTTCGGCATTTATATCTGAAATGCCTATCGACACATATATTTGAAATGCCCATCGGCACCTATATTTTAAATGCCTATCGGCTTCTATATCTGAAATGCCTATCGGCACCTATTTTTAAAATGCCAATCGGCAACTATATCTGAAATGCCTATCGGCACCTATATTTGAAATGCCTTTCGGCACCTATTTTTGAAATGCCTTTCGGAAACTACATCTGAAATGCCTATCTGCCCCTATATTTGAAATGCCTATCGGCAACCATATCTGAAAAGCCTATCGACACCTATATTTGAAATACCTATCGGCTTCTATATCTGAAATGCCTATCGGCACCTGTTTTTAAAATGCCAATCGGCAACTATATCTGAAATGCCTATCGGCACCTATTTCTGAAATGCCTATCGGCATCAATTTTTGAAATGCCTATCGGAAACTACATCTAAAATGCCTATCAGCACCTATATTTGAAATGCCTATCGGCAATCATATCTGGAATGCCTATCGGCACCTATATTTGAAATGCCTATCGGCTTCTATATCTGAAATGCCTATCAACACCTATTTTTTAAATGCCAATTGGCAACTATATCTGAAATGCCTATCGGCACCTTTATGTGAAATGCCTATCGGCACCTTTTTTTGAAATGCCTATCGGAAACTACATCTGAAATGCCTATCAGCACCTATATTTGAAATGCCTATCGGCAACCATATCTGAAATGCCTATCGACATCTATATTTGAAATACCTATCGGCTTCTATATCTGCAATGCCAATCGGCACCTATTTTTAAAATGCCAATCGGTAACTATATCTGAAATGCCTATCGGCACCAATTTTTGAAATGCCTATCAGAAACTACATCTGGAATGCCTATCAGCACCTATATTTGAAATGCCTATCGGCTTCTATATCTGAAATGCCTATCGGCACCTATTTTTAAAATGCCAATCGGCAACTATATCTGAAATGCCTATCGGCACCTATATCTGAAATGCCTATCGGCACCTATTTTTGAAATGCCTATCGGAAACTACATCTGAAATGCCTATCAGCACCTATATTTGAAATTCCTATCGGCAACCATATCTGGAATGCCTATCGGCACCTATATTTGAAATGCCTATCGGCTTCTATATCCGAAATGCCTATCGGCACCTATTTTTAAAATGCCAATCGGCAACTATATCTGAAATGCCTATCGGCATTTATATCTGAAATGCCTATCGGCACCTATATTTGAAATGCCTATCGGAAACTACATCTGAAATGCCTATCAGCACCTATATTTGAAATGCCTATCGGCAACCATATCTGAAATGCCTATCGACACCTATATTTGAAATACCTATCGGCTTCTATATCTGAAATGCCAATCGGCACCTATTTTTAAAATGCCAATCGGTAACTATATCTGAAATGCCTATCGGCACCTATATCTGAAATGCCTATCGGCACCAATTTTTGAAATGCCTATCGGAAACTACATCTGGAATGCCTATCAGCACCTATATTTGAAATGCCTATCGGCAACCATATCTGGAATTCCTTTCGGCACCTATATTTGTAATGCCTATCGGCTTCTATATCTGAAATGCCTATCGACACCTATTTTTAAAATGCCAATCGGCAACTATATCTGAAATGCCTATCGGCGCCTATATCTGAAATGCCTATCGGCACCTATTTTTGAAATGCCTATTGGAAACTACATCTGAAATGCCTATCAGTCTCTATATTTGAAATGCCTATCGGCAACCATATCTGAAATGCCTATCGACACCTATATTTGAAATACCTATCGGCTTCTATATCTGATATGCCTATCGGCACCTATATCTGAAATGCCTATCGGCACCTATTTTTGAAATGCCTATCGGAAACTACATCTGAAATGCCTATTAGTACCTATATTTGAAATGTTTATCGGCAAACATATCTGGAATGCCTATCGGCACCTATATTTGAAATGCCTATCGGCTTCTATATCTGAAATGCCTATCGGCACCTATTTTTAAAATGCCAATCGGCAACTATATCTGAAATGCCTATCGGCATCTATATCTGGAATGCCTATCGGCACCTATATTTAAAATGCCTATCGGCTTCTATATCTGAAATGCCTATCGGCACCTATTTTTAAAATGCCAATCACTTACTATATCTGAAATGCCTATCGGCACCTATATCTTTAATGCCTATCGGCACCTATTTTTGAAATGCCTATCGGAAACTACATCTGAAATGCCTATCAGAACCTATATCTGAAATGCCTATCGGCACCTATTTTTAAAATGCCAATCGGCAACTATATCTGTAATGCCTATCGGCACCTATATCTGAAATGCCTATCGGCACCTATTTTTGAAATGCCTATCGGAAACTACATCTGAAATGCCTATCAGCACTAATATTTGAAATGCCTATCGGCAAACATATCTGAAATGCCTATCGACACCTATATTTGAAATACCTATCGGCTTCTATATCTGAAATGCCTATCGGCACCTATTTTTAAAATGCCAATCGGCAACTATATCTGAAATGCCTTGTAACGTTTTACAATTTAGAGACCGCGTCATATTTTATATTTTATCTAGTTCGGCAAATAAAATTGTTTAAAAATTAAAACATTTTAAAGAGACACAATGAGAGTGACGGTGAGGTCCGAATCTCGCCATAAGAGGCCATGGGATAGTAAGAGTGCGTTAGATCGATTTAAAAATACAAAATTAAAAAACCATTCTATACTTGTATTGCGAGTCAGTGTTAGATTGTGGCCGAGTGAAACAGCACATTGGTATAGAGTGCGTTAGAGAGAGAGCTGAATATGCGGCCGCCGACGAAGAACGCTTGATTCAGTGGATTCAAGTTAAAATTTGCGCGCTCGAGCATTCGACGCACGACGTTTGTCGTAAAAAGACTGTCTGATTTTTGGCGTTTTATTTGTTGATTGCAAATATTAATGGTGTTAGAATTTGAAGCTGTTTTTTGTTTGAAATTTGAAGTTAGGTTCTTGGCGGTATTTTTGGAGCTGTAAGGTTCTAGTTTTCGATTGTCGATAGGGCGTCCCCCCCTGAACTCTGTTTAACAACAATTTTGATTCCAATATTCCTGATTTTAGAGTTATTGAATTATTCCTTATTTTTCATTGTTGCACGATTGTTGTCAGTAGCAGTTAACCGTGAAAAGATACAAGCCTGTTGGCATCCCTGGAGTAGGAGTGGATTTGTTTTTGGAATAGGATTGGATTATTCTGGATCTGTTGTCGGATTGGGCTAGGTTTCTGGAATTTTATTTAATGGTGGTATAGAATCCTGATCTAGGATATTTTGGATTCGGACGTTGGATTCTAACGAAAGAACTGCAGCGTATCATATTATTAACGATTTAACGCCAATAATTACGTCGAATCAAATCAATTTATAATTTGATTGTTTTAAAATCCTGCGATCTAAACAAACCATTTCATGAATTTGAAGTTTATTTTCAGGTTCCGTGAATATAAGTGTGGTTACCGTGTGCTGCTTAGACTTCCGGTTATTTTAGTTTTAAGTTGAATTTGTAAACCGTGTTATAGGAATGATATATTTTGGTGTTGTTGAATTTTGGTTGAAGCGCGACATTCTGTCTCGCGTTTTGGTTGCTGAAATTTGGTGTTAATGATGTTGTTGTAGTGTGACAATTTAAGGGTCGCGTATTTAGGATTATTTCGATTTGTGTTGTAATCATTTTGCGAATTTCAGTTCGGATATTTATTTGATCGTTTGGTTTGCTTTGATTGTAGTCTGTCGGATTGCAATCGTTATTTTGGCGATTTGATTTTGGTTTGCCCTGGCTGTAAATAAGTTGGTTATTTGTTCTGGTCTCACCATTCGTTAGCGAAGGGTTACAATTGTTGTGGTTGTTAGTTGTTAATTTTTACGGGTGTACTCTCGTACCGAGGATCTTCTACATTCCGTGCTTTATTTATTTGTTGTGCCGTGGTTTGGGCTGCGTGTTGTTTAGGCTTAAGTTGGCTGTAAATATTTTAGTTTTTCCTGCTGTCTACCGTGGTCGTCTCTAACGTCCTGGGGTGGACTCCTTGGACAACTCCGTGTGGCCCCTATGTCCTGGCGCCCTTCCTTACCTCAGTCGGTTGTGGTCCACACTTGCTTTATCACATCAGAGCGTCTATTCTAGTAAGCAGGAATTGTGTTATTTATTTAACTTATTCAATTGTTGCGTTGTGTGTTGTCCTTCGTGTTAATTAAAAACAAATTGCCAAACAATTTTATTGGTTAAAGTGGTCGGTGGTCGGATTTTAACGCCCCATAGTGGGCCTTTCCCCAAAACAAGAACAATCGGGTTCACTCTAATACTTATTTATTTTTATTCTCCATTACCTACGCCCCTCGCGCCGTCTGAGTATAGCTAGCTGTGGCCTCCTCAAATAATTGTGAGACTGGTTGCCGAAGAGGTAACAGCCTATCGGCACCTATATCTGAAATGCCTATCGGCACCAATTTTTGAAATGCCTATCGGAAACTACATCTGAAATGCCTATCAGCACCTATATTTGAAATGCCTATCGGCAACCATATCTGGAATGCCTATCGGCACCTATATTTGAGAAGCCTATCGGCTTATATATCTGAAATGCCTATCAGCACCTATTTTTAAAATGCCAATCGGCAACTATATCTGAAATGCCTATCGGCATCTATATCTGAAATACCTATCGGCACCTATTTTTGAAATGCCTATCGGAAACTACATCTGAAATGCAAATCAGCACCTATATTTGTAATGCCTATCACCAACCATATCTGGAACGCCTATCGGCAAATATATTTGAAATGCCTATCGGCACCTATTTTTAAAATGCCAATCGGCAACTATGTCCGAAGTGCCTATCGGCACCTATATCTGAAATGCCTATCGGCACCTATTTTTGAAATGCCTATCGAAATCTCCCATCTGAAATGCCTATCAGCACCTATATTTGAAATGCCTGTCGGCACCTATATTTAAAATGCCTATCGGCAACTATATCTGATATGCCTATCAGCACCTATATCTGAAATGCCTATCGGCACCTATTCTTGAAATGCCTATCGGAAACTACATCTTAAATGCCTTTCTGCACTTATTTTTAAAATGCCAATCGGCAACTATATCAGAAATGCCAATCGGCACCTATATCTGAAATGCCTTTCGGCATTTATATCTGAAATGCCTATCGACACCTATATTTGAAATGCCTATCGGCACCTATATTTTAAATGCCTATCGGCAACTATATCTGATATGCCTATCGGCACCTATATCTGAAATGCCTATCGGCACCTATTCTTGAAATGCCTATCGGAAACTACATCTTAAATGCCTTTCTGCACTTATTTTTAAAATGCCAATCGGCAACTATATCTGAAATGCCTATCGGCACCTATTTTTGAAATGCCTATCGGAAACTACATCTGAATTGCCTATCAGCACCTATATTTGAAATGCCTATCGGCACCTATATTTCAAATGCCTATCGGCAACTATATCTGATATGCCTATCGGCACCTATATCTGAAATGCCTATCGGCACCTATTTTTGAAATGCCTATCGGAAACTACATCTTAAATGCCTTTCGGCACCTATTTTTAAAATGCCAATCGGCAAATATATCTGAAATGCCTATCGGCACCTATATTTGAAATGCCTATCGGCTTCTATATCTGAAATGCCTATCGGCACCTATTTTTAAAATGCCAATCGGCAACTATATCTGAAGTGCCTATCGGCACCTATATCTGAAATGCCTATCGGCACCTATTTTTGAAATGCCTATCGAAAACTACATCTGAAATGCCTATCAGCACCTTTATTTGAAATGCCTATCGGCAACAACATCAGAAATGCCTATCGGCACCTATATCTGAAATGCCTTTCGGCATTTATATCTGAAATGCCTATCGACACCTATATTTGAAATGCCTATCGGCACATATATTTTGAATGCCTATCGGCAACTATATCTGATATGCCTATCGGCACCTATATCTAAAATGCCTATCGGCACCTATTTTTGAAATGCCTATCGGAAACTACATCTTAAATGCCTTTCGGCACCTATTTTAAAAATGCCAATCGGCAACTATATCTGAAATGCCTATCGGCACCCTTTTTTAAAATGCCAATCGGCAACTATATCCGTAATGCCAATCGGCACCTATATCTGAAATGCCTATCGGCACCAATTTTTTAAATGCCTTTAGGAAACTACATCTGAAATGCCTATCTGCTCCTATATTTTAAATGCCTATCGGCAACCATATCTGAAATGCCTATCGACACCTATATTTGAAATACCTATCGGCTTCTATATCTGAAATGCCTATCGGCACCTGTTTTAAAAATGCCAATCGGCAACTATATCTGAAATGCCTATCGGCACCTATATCTGAAATGCCTATCGGCATCAATTTTTGAAATGCCTATCGGAAACTACATCTAAATTGCCTATCAGCACCTATATTTGAAATGCCTATCGGCAACCATATCTGGAATGCCTATAGGCACCTATATTTGAAATGCCTATCGGCTTCTATATCTGAAATACCAATCGGCACCTATTTTTAAAATGCCAATTGGCAACTATATCTGAAATGCCTATCGGCACCTATATCTGAAATGCCTATCAGGACCTATTTTTGAAATGCCTATCGAAAACTACATCTGAAATGCCTATCAGCACCTATATTTAAATGCCTATCGGCAACCATATCTGGAGTGCCTATCGGCACCTATATTTGAAATGCCTATCGGCTTCTATATCTCAAATGCCTATCGGCACCTATTTTTAAAATGCCAATCGGCAACTATATCTGACATGCCTACCGGCACCTATATCTAAAATGCCTATCGGCACCTATTTTTGAAATGCCTATCGGAAACTACATCTGAAATGCCTATCAGCACCTATATTTGAAATGCCTATCGGCAACCATATATGGAATGCCTATCGGCACCTATATTTGAAATGCCTATCGGCTTCTATATCTGAAATGCCTATCGGCACCTATTTTTAAAATTCCAATCGGCAACTATATCTGAAATGCCTATCGGCATCTATATCTGGAATGCCTATCGGCACCTATATTTGAAATGCCTATCGGCTTCTATATCTGAAATGCCTATCGGCACCTATTTTTAAAATGCCAATCGGCTACTATATCTGAAATGCCTATCGGCACCTATATCTGAAATGCCTATCCGCACCTATTTTTGAAATGCCTATCGGAAACTACATCTGAAATGCCTATGAGCACCTATATTTGAAATGCCTATCGGCAACCATATCTGGAATGTCTATCGGCACCTATATTTGAAATGCCTATCGGCTTCTATATCTGAAATGCCTATCGACACCTATTTTTAAAATGCCAATCGGCAACTATATCTGTAATGCCTATCGGCACCTATATCTGAAATGCCTATCGGCACCTATTTTTGAAATGCCTATCGGAAACTACATCTGAAATGCCTATCAGCACCAATATTTAAAATGCCTATCGGCAAACATATCTGAAATGCCTATCGACACCTATATTTGAAATACCTATCGGCTTCTATATCTGAAATGCCTATCAGCACCTATTTTTAAAATGCCAATCGGCAACTATATCTGAAATGCCTATCGGCACCTATATCTGAAATGCCTATCGGCACCAATTTTTGAAAAGCCTATCGGAAACTACATCTGAAATGCCTATCAGCACCTATATTTGAAATGCCTATCGGCAACCATATCTGGAATGCCTATCGGCACCTATATTTGAAATGCCTATCGGCTTCTATATCTGAAATGCCTATCGGCACCTATTTTTAAAATGCCAATCGGCAACTATATCTGTAATGCCTATCGGCACCTATATCTGAAATACCCATCGGCACCTCTTTTTGAAATGCCTATCGGAAACTACATCTGAAATGCAAATCAGCACCTATATTTGAAATGCCTATCACCAACCATATCTGGAATGCCTATCGGCACCTATATTTGAAATGCCTATCGGCACCTATTTTTAAAATGCCAATCGGCAACTATATCTGAAGTGCCTATCGGCACCCATATCTGAAATGCCTATCGGCACCTATTTTGGAAATGCCTATCGAAAACTACATCTGAAATGCAAATCAGCACCTATATTTGAAATGCCTATCACCAACCATATCTGGAATGCCTATCAGCACCTATATTTGAAATGCCTATCGGCAACCACATCAGAAATGCCTATCGGCACCTATATCTGAAAGGCCTTTCGGCATTTATATCTGAAATGCCTATCGACACCTATATTTAAAATGCCTATCGGCACCTATATTTTAATTGCCTATCGGCAACTATATTTCATATGCCTATCGGCACCTATATCTGAAATGCCTATCGGCACCTATTTTTGAAATGCCTATCGGAAACTACATCTTAAATGCCTTTCGGCACCTATTTTTAAAATGCCAATCGGCAACTATATCTGAAATGCCTATCGGCACCTATTTTTGAAATGCCTATCGGAAACTACATCTGAAATGCCTATCAGCACCTATATTTGAAATGCCTATCGGCAACCACATCAGAAATGCCTATCGGCACCTATATCTGAAATGCCTTTCGGCATTTATATCTGAAATGCCTATCGACACCTATATTTAAAATGCCTATCGGCACCTATATTTTAAATGCCTATCGGCAACTATATCTGATATGCCTATCGGCACCTATATCTGAAATGCCTATCGGCACCTATTTTTGAAATGCCTATCGGAAACTACATCTTAAATGCCTTTCGGCACCTATTTTTAAAATGCCAATCGGCAACTATATCTGAAATGCCTATCGGCACCTGTATTTGAAATGCCTATCGGCTTTTATATCTGAAATGCCTATCGGCACCTATTTTTAAAATGCCAATCGGCAACTATATCTGAAGTGCCTATCGGCACCTATATCTGAAATGCCTATCGGCACCTATTTTTGAAATGCCTATCGAAAACTACATCTGAAATGCCTATCAGCACCTATATTTGAAATGCCTATCGGCAGCCACATCAGAAATGCCTATCGGCACCTATATCTGAAATGCCTTTCGGCATTTATATCTGAAATGCCTATCGACACCTTTATTTGAAATGCCTATCGGCACCTATATTTTAAATGCCTATCGGCAACTATATCTGATATGCCCATCGGCACATATATCTGATATGCCTATCGGCACCTATTTTTGAAATGCCCATCGGAAACTACATCTTAAATGCCTTTCGGCACCTATTTTTAAAATGCCAATCGGCAACTATATCTGAAATGCCTATCGGCACCTATTTTTAAAATGCCAATCGGCAACTATATCTGTAATGCCTATAGGCACCTTTATCTGAAATGCCTATCGGCACCTATTTTTGAAGTGCCTTTCGGAAACTACATCTGAAATGCCTATCTGCTCCTATATTTGAAATGCCTATCGGCAACCATATCTGAAATGCCTATCGACACCTATATTTGAAATACCTATCGGCTTCTATATCTGAAATGCCTATCGGCACCTGTTTTTAAAATGCCAATCGGCAACTATATCTGAAATGCCTATCGGCACCTATATCTGAAATGCCTATCGGCATCAATTTTTGAAATGCCTATCGGAAACTACATCTAAAATGCCTATCAGCACCTCTATTTGAAACGCCTACGGCAACCATATCTGGAATGCCTATCGGCACCTATATTTGAAATGCCTATCGGCTTCTATATCTGAAAAGCCAATCGGCACCTATTTTTAAAATGCCAATTGGCAACTATATCTGAAATGCCTGTCGGCACCTATATCTGAAATGCCTATCAGGACCTATTTTTGAAATGCCTATCGGAAACTACATCTGAAATGCCAATCAGCACCTTTATTTGAAATGCCTATCGGCAACCATATCTGGAATGCCTATCGGCACCTATATTTGAAATGCCTATCGGCTTCTATATCTGAAATGCCTATCGGCACCTATTTTGATAAATGCCAATCGGCAACTATATCTGACATGCCTATCGGCACCTATATCTAAAATGCCAATCGGCACCTATTTTTGAAATGCCTATCGGAAACTTACATCTGAAATGCCTATCAGCACCTATATTTGAAATGCCTATCGGCAACCATATCTGAAATGCCTATCGACACCTATATTTGAAATACCTATCGGCTTCTATATCTGAAATGCCTATCGGCACCTATTTTTAAAATGCCAATCGGTAACTATATCTGAAATGCCTATCGGCACCTATATCTGAAATGCCTATCGGCAAAAATTTTTGAAATGCCTATCGGAAACTACATCTGGAATGCCTATCAGCACCTATATTTGAAATGCCTATCGGCAACCATATCTGGAATGCCTATCGGCACCTATATTTGAAATGCCCATCGGCTTCTATATCTGAAATGCCTATCGACACCTATTTTTAAAATGCCAATCGGCAACTATATCTGAAATGCCTATCGGCACCTATATTTGAAATGCCTATCGGCTTCTATATTTGAAATGCCTATCGACACCTATTTTTAAAATGCCAATTGGCAACTATATCTGAAATGCCTATCGGCACCTATATCTGAAATGCCTATCGGTACCTATTTTTGAAATGCCTATCGGAAACTACATCTGAAATGCCTATCAGCACTTATATTTGAAATGCCTATCGGCAACCATATCTGGAATGCCTATCGGCACCTATATTTGAAATGCCTATCGGCTTCTATATCTGAAATGCCTATCGGCACCTATTTTTGAAATGCCTTTTGGAAACTACATCTGAAATGCGTATCTGCTCATATATTTGAAATGCCTATCGGCAACCATATCTGAAATGCCTATCGACACCTATATTTGAAATACCTATCGGCTTCTATATCTGAAATGCCTATCGGCACCTGTTTTTAAAATGCCAATCGGCAACTATATCTGAAATGCCTATCGGTACCTATATCTGAAATGCCTATCGGCACTTATTTTTGAAATGCCTATCGGAAACTACATCTGAAATGCCTATCAGCACCTATGTTTGAAATGCCTATCGGCAACTATATCTGGAATGCCTATCGGCACCTATGTTTAAAATGCCTATCGGCTTCTATATCTGAAATGCCTATCGGCACCTATTTTTAAAATGCCAATCGGCAACTATATCTGAAATGCCTATCGGCACCTATATCTGAAATGCCTAATGGCACCTATTTTTGAAATGCCTATCGAAAACTACATCTGAAATGCCTATCAGCACCTATATTTGAAATGCCTATCGGCAACCATATCTGAAATGCCTATCGACTCATATATTTGAAATGCCTATCGGCTTCTATATCTGAAATGCCTATCGACACCTATTTTTAAAATGCCATTTGGCAACTATATCTGAAATGCCTATCGGCACCTATATCTGAAAAGCCTATCAACACCTATTTTTGAAATGCCTATCGGAAACTACATCTGAAATGCCTATCAGCACCTATATTTGAAATCCCTATCGGCAACCATATCTGGAATGCTTATCGGCACCTATATTTGAAATGCCTATCGGCTTCTATATCTGAAATGCCTATCGGCACCTATTTTTAAAATGCCAATCGGCAACTATATCTGAAATTACTATCAGCACCTATATCTGAAATGCCTATCGGCACCTATTTTTGAAATGCCTATCGGAAACTACATTTGAAATGCCTATCAGCACCTATATTTGAAATGCCTATCGGCAACCATATCTGGAATGCCTATCGGCACCTATATTTGAAATGCCTATCGGCTTCTATATCTGAATTGCCTATCCGCACCTCTATTTAAAATGCCAATCGGCAACTATATCTGAAATGCCTATCGGCACCTATATCTGAAATACCTATCGGCACCTATTTTTGAAATGCCTATCGGAAACTACATATGAAATGCCCATCAGCACCTATATTTGAACTGCTTATCGGCAACCATATCTGAAATGCCTATCGACACCTATATTTGAAATACCTATCGGCTTCTATATCTGAAATGCCTATCGGCACCTATTTTTAAAATGCCAATCGGTAACTATATCTGAAATGTCTATCGGCACCTATATCTGAAATGCCTTTCGGCACCAATTTTTGAAATGCCTATCGGAAACTACATCTGGAATGCCTATTATCACCTATATTTGAAATGCCTATCGGCAACCATATCTGGAATGCTTCTCGGCACCTATATTTGAAATGCCTTTCGGCTTCTATATCTGAAATGCCTATCGGCACCTATTTTTAAAATGCCAATCGGCAACTATATCTGAAATGCCTATCGGCACCTATATCTGAAATGCTTATCGGCACCAATTTTTGAAATGCCTATCGGAAACTACATCTGAAATGCCTATCAGCACCTATATTTGAAATCCCTATCGGCAACCATATCTAGAATGCTTATCGGCACCTATATTTGAAATGCCTATCGGCTTCTATATCTGAAATGCCTATCGGCACCTATTTTTAAAATGCCAATCGGCAACTATATCTAAAATTACTATCAGCACATATATATCTGAAATGCCTATCGGCACCTATTTTTTAAATGCCTATCGGAAACTACATCTGAAATGCCTATCAGCACCTATATTTGTAATGCCTATCGGCAACCATATCCGGAATGCCTTATCGGCACCTATATTTGAAATGCCTATCGGCTTCTATATCTGAATTGCCAATCGGCACCTATTTTTAAAATGCCAATCGGCAACTATATCTGAAATGCCTATCGGCACCTATATCTGAAATGCCTATCGGCACCTATTTTTGAAATGCCTATCGGAAACTACAACTGAAATGCCTATCAGCACCTATATTTGAAATGCCTATCTGCAACCATATCTGGAATGCCTACCGGCACCTATTTTTGAAATACCTATCGGAAACTACATCTGAAATGCCTATCAGCACCTATATTTGAAATACCTATCGGCAACCATATCTGGAATGCCTATCGGCACCTATATTTGAAATGCCTATCGGCTTCTATATCTGAAATGCCTATCGGCACCTATTTTGAAAATGCCTATCGGCAACTATATCTGAAGTGCCTATCGGCACCTATATCTGAAATGCCTATCGGCACCTATTTTTGAAATGCCTGTCGAAAACTACATCTGAAATGCCTATCAGCACCTATATTTGAAATGCCTATCGGCAACCACATCAGAAATTCCTATCTGCACCTATATCTGAAATGCCTTTCGGCATTTATATCTGAAATGCTTATCGACACCTATATTTGAAATGCCTATCGGCACCTATATTTTAAATGCCTATCGGCAACTATATCTGATATGCCTATTGGCACCTATATCTGAAATGCCTATCGGCACCTATTTTTGAAATGCCTATCGGAAACTACATCTAAATTGCCTATCGGCACCTATTTTTAAAATGCCAATCGGCAACTATATCTTAAATGCCTATCAACACCTATATTTGAAATGCCTATCGGCAACAATATCTGGAATGCCTATCGACACCTATTTTTAAAATGCCAATTGGCAACTATATCTGCAATGCCTATCGGCACCTATATCTGAAATGCCTATCGGTACCTATTTTTGAAATGCCTATCGGAAACTACATCTGAAATGCCTATCAGCACTTATATTTGAAATGCCTATCGGCAACCATATCTGGAATGCCTATCGGCACCTATATTTGAAATGCCTATCGGCTTCTATATCTGAAATGCCTATCGGCACCTATTTTTAAAATGCCAATCGGCAACTATATCTGAAATGCCTATCGGCACCTATATCTGAAATGCCTATCGGCACCTATTTTTGTAATGCCTTTCGGAAACTACATCTGAAATGCCTATCTGCTCCTATATTTGAAATGCCTATCGGCAACCATATCTGAAATGCCTATCGACACCTATATTTGAAATACCTATCGGCTTCTATATCTGAAGTGCCTATCGGCACCTGTTTTTAAAATGCCAATCGGCAACTATATCTGAAATGCCTATCGGCACCTATATCTAAAATGCCTATCTGCATCAATTTTGAAATGCCTATCGGAAACTACATCTGAAATGATTATCAGCATTTATGTTTGAAATGCCTATTGGCAACCATATCTGGAATGCCTATCGGCACCTATATTTGAAATGCCTATCGGCTTCTATATCTGAAATGCCTATCGGCACCTATATCTGAAATGCCTATCGGCACCTATTTTTGAAATGCTTTTCGGAAACTACATCTGAAATGCCTATCTGCTCCTATATTTGAAATGCCTATCGGCAACAATATCTGGAATGCCTATCGACACCTATATTTGAAATGCCTATCGGCTTCTATATCTGAAATGCCTATCGGCACCTATTTTTAAAATGCCAATCGGCAACTATATCTGAAATGCCTATCGGCACCTATATCTGAAATGCCTATCGGCACCTATTTTTGTAATGCCTTTCGGAAACTACATCTGAAATGCCTATCAGCACCTATATTTGAAATGTTTATCGGCAACCATATCTGGAATGCCTATCGGCACCTATATTTGAAATGCCTATCGGCTTCTATACCTGAAATGCCTATCGGCACCTATTTTTAAAATGCCAATCGGCAACTATATCTGAAATGCCTATCGGCATCTATATCTGGAATGCCTATCGGCACCTATATTTGAAATGCCTATCGGAAACTACATCTGAAATGCCTGTCAGCACCTATATTTGAAATGCCTATCGGCAACCATATCTGGAATGCCTATCGGCACCTATATTTGAAATGCCTATCGGCTTCTATATCTGAAATGCCTAACGGCACCTATTTTTAAAATGCCAATCGGCAACTATATCTGAAGTGCCTATCGGCACCTATTTTTAAAATGCCAATCGGCAACTATATCTGAAATGCCTATCGGCACCTATATCTGAAATGCCTATCGGCACCTATTTTTGAAATGCCTATCGGAAACTACATCTGAAATGCCTATCAGCACCTATATTTGAAATGCCTATCGGCAACCATATCTGAAATGCCTATCGACACCTATATTTGAAATACCTATAGGCTTCTATATCTGAAATGCCTATCGGCACCTATTTTTAAAATGCCAATCGGCAAATATATCTGAAATGCCTATCGGGACCTATATCTGAAATGACTATCGGCACCAATTTTTGAAATGCCTATCGGAAACTACATCTGAAATGCCTATCAGCACCATTATTTGAAATGCCTATCGGCAACCATATCTGGAATGCTTATCGGCACCTATATTTGAAATGCCTATCGGCTTCTATATCTAAAATGCCTATCGACACCTATTTTTAAAATGCCAATTGGCAACTGTATCTGAAATGCCTATCGGCACCTATATCTGAAATGCCTATCGGTACCTATTTTTGAAATGCCTATCGGAAACTACATCTGAAATGATTATCAGCATTTATGTTTGAAATGCCTATTGGCAACCATATCTGGAATGCCTATCGGCACCTATATTTGAAATGCCTATCGGCTTCTATATCTGAAATGCCTATCGGCACCTATATCTGAAATGCCTATCGGCACCTATTTTTGAAATGCTTTTGGGAAACTACATCTGAAATGCCTATCTGCTCCTATATTTGAAATGCCTATCGGCAACCATATCTGAAATGCCTATCGACACCTATATTTAAAATACCTATCGGCTTCTATATCTGAAATTCCTATCGGCACCTGTTTTTAAAATGCCAATCGGCAACTATATCTGAAATGCCTATCGGCACCTATATCTGAAATGCCTATCGGCATCAATTTTTTAAATGCCTATCGGAAACTACATCTAAAATGCCTATCAGCACCTATATTTGAAATGCCTATCGGCAACCATATCTGGAATGCCTATCGGCACCTATATTTGAAATGCCTATCGGCTTCTATATCTGAAATGCCTATCGGCACCTATTTTTTATAATGCCAATTGGCAACTATATCTGAAATGCCTATCGGCACCTATATCTGAAATGACTATCGGCACCTATTTTTGAAATGCCTATCGGAAACTACATCTGAAATGATTATCAGCATTTATGTTTGAAATGCCTATTGGCAACCATATCTGGAATGCCTATCGGCACCTATATTTGAAATGCCTATCGGCTTCTATATCTGAAATGCCTATCGGCACCTATATCTGAAATGCCTATCGGCACCTATTTTTGAAATGCTTTTCGGAAACTACATCTGAAATGCCTATCTGCTCCTATATTTGAAATGCCTATCGGCAACCATATCTGAAATGCCTATCGACACCTATATTTGAAATACCTATCGGCTTCTATATCTGAAATGCCTATCGGCACCTGTTTTTAAAATGCCAATTGGCAACTATATCTGAAATGCCTATCGGCACCTATATCTAAAATGCCTATCTGCATCAATTTTTGAAATGCCTATCGGAAACTACATATAAAATGCCTATCAGCACCTATATTTGAAATGCCTATCGGCAACCATATCTGGAATGCCTATCGGCACCTATATTTAAAATGCCTATCGGCTTCTATATCTGAAATGCCTATCGGCACCTATTATTAAAATGCCAATTGGCAACTATATCTGAAATGCCTATCGGCACCTATATCTGAAATGCCTATCGGCACCTATTTTTGAAATGCCTATCGGAAACTACATCTGAAATGCCTATCAGCACCTATATTTGAAATGTTTATCGGCAACCATATCTGGAATGCCTATCGGCACCTATATTTGAAATGCCTATCGGCTTCTATATCTGAAATGCCTATCGGAACCTATTTTTAAAATGCCAATCGGCAACTATATCTAAAATGCCTATCGGCATCTATATCTGGAATGCCTATCGGCACCTATATTTGAAATGCCTATCGGAAACTACATCTGAAATGCCTGTCAGCACCTATATTTGAAATGCCTATCGGCAACCATATCTGGAATGCCTATCGGCACCTATATTTGAAATGCCTATCGGAAACTACATCTGAAATGCCTATCAGCACCTATATTTGAAATACCTATCGGCAACCATATCTGGAATGCCTATCGGCACCTATATTTGAAATGCCTATCGGCTTCTATATCTGAAATGCCTATCGGCACCTATTTTGAAAATGCCTATCGGCAACTATATCTGAAGTGCCTATCGGCACCTATATCTGAAATGCCTATCGGCACCTATTTTTGAAATGCCTGTCGAAAACTACATCTGAAATGCCTATCAGCACCTATATTTGAAATGCCTATCGGCAACCACATCAGAAATTCCTATCTGCACCTATATCTGAAATGCCTTTCGGCATTTATATCTGAAATGCTTATCGACACCTATATTTGAAATGCCTATCGGCACCTATATTTTAAATGCCTATCGGCAACTATATCTGATATGCATATTGGCACCTATATCTGAAATGCCTATCGGCACCTATTTTTGAAATGCCTTTTGGAAACTACATCTGAAATGCGTATCTGCTCATATATTTGAAATGCCTATCGGCAACCATATCTGAAATGCCTATCGACACCTATATTTGAAATACCTATCGGCTTCTATATCTGAAATGCCTATCGGCACCTGTTTTTAAAATGCCAATCGGCAACTATATCTGAAATGCCTATCGGCACCTATATCTGAAATGCCTATCGGCACTTATTTTTGAAATGCCTATCGGAAACTACATCTGAATTGCCTATCAGCACCTATGTTTGAAATGCCTATCGGCAACTATATCTGGAATGCCTATCGGCACCTATGTTTAAAATGCCTATCGGCTTCTATATCTGAAATGCCTATCGGCACCTATTTTTAAAATGCCAATCGGCAACTATATCTGAAATGCCTATCGGCACCTATATCTGAAATGCCTAATGGCACCTATTTTTGAAATGCCTATCGAAAACTACATCTGAAATGCCTATCAGCACCTATATTTGAAATGCCTATCGGCAACCATATCTGAAATGCCTATCGACTCATATATTTGAAATGCCTATCGGCTTCTATATCTGAAATGCCTATCGACACCTATTTTTAAAATGCCATTTGGCAACTATATCTAAAATGCCTATCGGCACCTATATCTGAAAAGCCTATCAACACCTATTTTTGAAATGCCTATCGGAAACTACATCTGAAATGCCTATCAGCACCTATATTTGAAATGCCTATCGGCAACCATATCTGGAATGCCTATCGGCACCTATATTTGAAATGCCTATCGGCTTCTATATCTGAAACGCCTATTGGCACCTATTTTTAAAATGCCAATCGGCAACTATATCTGAAATGCCTATCGGCACCTATATCTGAAATGCCTATCGGCACCTATTTTTGAAATGCCTATCGGAAACTACATCTGAAATGCCTATCAGCACCTATATTTGAAATGCCTATCGGCAACCATATCTGGAATGCCTATCGGCACCTATATTTGAAATGCCTATCGGCTTCTATATCTGAATTGCCTATCCGCACCTATTTTTAAAATTCCAATCGGCAACTATATCTGAAATGCCTATCGGCACCTATATCTGAAATGCCTATCGGCACCTATTTTTGAAATGCCTATCGGAAACTACATATGAAATGCCCATCAGCACCTATATTTGAAATGCTTATCGGCAACCATATCTGAAACGCCTATCGACACCTATATTTGAAATACCTATCGGCTTCTATATCTGGAATGACTATCGGCTCCTATTTTTAAAATGCCAATCGGCAACTATATCTGAAATGCCTATCGGCACCTATATCTGAAATGCCTATCGGCACCTATTTTTGAAATGCCTATCGGAAACTACATCTGAAATGCCTATCAGCACCTATATTTGAAATCCCTATCGGCAACCATATCTGGAATGCTTATCGGCACCTATATTTGAAATGCCTATCGGCTTCTATATCTGAAATGCCTATCGGCACCTATTTTTAAAATGCCAATCGGCAACTATATCTGAAATTACTATCAGCACCTATATCTGAAATGCCTATCGGCACCTATTTTTGAAATGCCTATCGGAAACTACATTTGAAATGCCTATCAGCACCTATATTTGAAATGCCTATCGGCAACCATATCTGGAATGCCTATCGGCACCTATATTTGAAATGCCTATCGGCTTCTATATCTGAATTGCCTATCCGCACCTCTATTTAAAATGCCAATCGGCAACTATATCTGAAATGCCTATCGGCACCTATATCTGAAATACCTATCGGCACCTATTTTTGAAATGCCTATCGGAAACTACATATGAAATGCCCATCAGCACCTATATTTGAACTGCTTATCGGCAACCATATCTGAAATGCCTATCGACACCTATATTTGAAATACCTATCGGCTTCTATATCTGAAATGCCTATCGGCACCTATTTTTAAAATGCCAATCGGTAACTATATCTGAAATGTCTATCGGCACCTATATCTGAAATGCCTTTCGGCACCAATTTTTGAAATGCCTATCGGAAACTACATCTGGAATGCCTATTATCACCTATATTTGAAATGCCTATCGGCAACCATATCTGGAATGCTTCTCGGCACCTATATTTGAAATGCCTTTCGGCTTCTATATCTGAAATGCCTATCGGCACCTATTTTTAAAATGCCAATCGGCAACTATATCTGAAATGCCTATCGGCACCTATATCTGAAATGCTTATCGGCACCAATTTTTGAAATGCCTATCGGAAACTACATCTGAAATGCCTATCAGCACCTATATTTGAAATCCCTATCGGCAACCATATCTAGAATGCTTATCGGCACCTATATTTGAAATGCCTATCGGCTTCTATATCTGAAATGCCTATCGGCACCTATTTTTAAAATGCCAATCGGCAACTATATCTAAAATTACTATCAGCACATATATATCTGAAATGCCTATCGGCACCTATTTTTTAAATGCCTATCGGAAACTACATCTGAAATGCCTATCAGCACCTATATTTGAAATGCCTATCGGCAACCATATCCGGAATACCTTATCGGCACCTATATTTGAAATGCCTATCGGCTTCTATATCTGAATTGCCTATCGGCACCTATTTTTAAAATGCCAATCGGCAACTATATCTGAAATGCCTATCGGCACCTATATCTGAAATGCCTATCGGCACCTATTTTTGAAATGCCTATCGGAAACTACAACTGAAATGCCTATCAGCACCTATATTTGAAATGCCTATCTGCAACCATATCTGGAATGCCTACCGGCACCTATTTTTGAAATGCCAATCGGAAACTACATCTGAAATGCCTATCAGCACCTATATTTGAAATACCTATCGGCAACCATATCTGGAATGCCTATCGGCACCTATATTTGAAATGCCTATCGGCTTCTATATCTGAAATGCCTATCGGCACCTATTTTGAAAATGCCTATCGGCAACTATATCTGAAGTGCCTATCGGCACCTATATCTGAAATGCCTATCGGCACCTATTTTTGAAATGCCTGTCGAAAACTACATCTGAAATGCCTATCAGCACCTATATTTGAAATGCCTATCGGCAACCACATCAGAAATTCCTATCTGCACCTATATCTGAAATGCCTTTCGGCATTTATATCTGAAATGCTTATCGACACCTATATTTGAAATGCCTATCGGCACCTATATTTTAAATGCCTATCGGCAACTATATCTGATATGCCTATTGGCACCTATGTCTGAAATGCCTATCGGCACCTATTTTTGAAATGCCTATCGGAAACTACATCTAAATTGCCTATCGGCACCTATTTTTAAAATGCCAATCGGCAACTATATCTTAAATGCCTATCAGCACCTATATTTGAAATGCCTATCGGCAACAATATCTGGAATGCCTATCGACACCTATTTTTAAAATGCCAATTGGCAACTATATCTGCAATGCCTATCGGCACCTATATCTGAAATGCCTATCGGTACCTATTTTTGAAATGCCTATCGGAAACTACATCTGAAATGCCTATCAGCACTTATATTTGAAATGCCTATCGGCAACCATATCTGGAATGCCTATCGGCACCTATATTTGAAATGCCTATCGGCTTCTATATCTGAAATGCCTATCGGCACCTATTTTTAAAATGCCAATCGGCAACTATATCTGAAATGCCTATCGGCACCTATATCTGAAATGCCTATCGGCACCTATTTTTGTAATGCCTTTCGGAAACTACATCTGAAATGCCTATCTGCTCCTATATTTGAAATGCCTATCGGCAACCATATCTGAAATGCCTATCGACACCTATATTTGAAATACCTATCGGCTTCTATATCTGAAGTGCCTATCGGCACCTGTTTTTAAAATGCCAATCGGCAACTATATCTGAAATGCCTATCGGCACCTATATCTAAAATGCCTATCTGCATCAATTTTGAAATGCCTATCGGAAACTACATCTGAAATGATTATCAGCATTTATGTTTGAAATGCCTATTGGCAACCATATCTGGAATGCCTATCGGCACCTATATTTGAAATGCCTATCGGCTTCTATATCTGAAATGCCTATCGGCACCTATATCTGAAATGCCTATCGGCACCTATTTTTGAAATGCTTTTCGGAAACTACATCTGAAATGCCTATCTGCTCCTATATTTGAAATGCCTATCGGCAACAATATCTGGAATGCCTATCGACACCTATATTTGAAATGCCTATCGGCTTCTATATCTGAAATGCCTATCGGCACCTATTTTTAAAATGCCAATCGGCAACTATATCTGAAATGCCTATCGGCACCTATATCTGAAATGCCTATCGGCACCTATTTTTGTAATGCCTTTCGGAAACTACATCTGAAATGCCTATCTGCTCCTATATTTGAAATGCCTATCGGCAACCATATCTGAAATGCCTATCGGCACCTATATTTGAAATACCTATCGGCTTCTATATCTAAAATGCCTATCGGCACCTGTTTTTAAAATGCCAATTGGCAACTATATCTGAAATGCCTATCGGCACCTATATCTAAAATGCCTATCTGCATCAATTTTTGAAATGCCTATCGGAAACTACATATAAAATGCCTATCAGCACCTATATTTGAAATGCCTATCGGCAACCATATCTGGAATGCCTATCGGCACCTATATTTAAAATGCCAATCGGCAACTATATCTGAAATGCCTATCGGCATCTATATCTGGAATGCCTATCGGCACCTATATTTGAAATGCCTATCGGCTTCTATATCTGAAATGCCTATCGGCACCTATTTTTAAAATGCCTATCGGCAACTATATCTGAAATGCCTATCGGCATCTATATCTGGAATGCCTATCGGCACCTATATTTGAAATGCCTATCGGAAACTACATCTGAAATGCCTGTCAGCACCTATATTTGAAATGCCTATCGGCAACCATATCTGGAATGCCTATCGGCACCTATATTTGAAATGCCTATCGGCTTCTATATCTGAAATGCCTAACGGCACCTATTTTTAAAATGCCAATCGGCAACTATATCTGAAGTGCCTATCGGCACCTATTTTTAAAATGCCAATCGGCAACTATATCTGAAATGCCTATCGGCACCTATATCTGAAATGCCTATCGGCACCTATTTTTGAAATGCCTATCGGAAACTACATCTGAAATGCCTATCAGCACCTATATTTGAAATGCCTATCGGCAACCATATCTGAAATGCCTATCGACACCTATATTTGAAATACCTATAGGCTTCTATATCTGAAATGCCTATCGGCACCTATTTTTAAAATGCCAATCGGCAAATATATCTGAAATGCCTATCGGGACCTATATCTGAAATGACTATCGGCACCAATTTTTGAAATGCCTATCGGAAACTACATCTGAAATGCCTATCAGCACCATTATTTGAAATGCCTATCGGCAACCATATCTGGAATGCTTATCGGCACCTATATTTGAAATGCCTATCGGCTTCTATATCTAAAATGCCTATCGACACCTATTTTTAAAATGCCAATTGGCAACTATATCTGAAATGCCTATCGGCACCTATATCTGAAATGCCTATCGGTACCTATTTTTGAAATGCCTATCGGAAACTACATCTGAAATGATTATCAGCATTTATGTTTGAAATGCCTATTGGCAACCATATCTGGAATGCCTATCGGCACCTATATTTGAAATGCCTATCGGCTTCTATATCTGAAATGCCTATCGGCACCTATATCTGAAATGCCTATCGGCACCTATTTTTGAAATGCTTTTGGGAAACTACATCTGAAATGCCTATCTGCTCCTATATTTGAAATGCCTATCGGCAACCATATCTGAAATGCCTATCGACACCTATATTTAAAATACCTATCGGCTTCTATATCTGAAATTCCTATCGGCACCTGTTTTTAAAATGCCAATCGGCAACTATATCTGAAATGCCTATCGGCACCTATATCTGAAATGCCTATCGGCATCAATTTTTGAAATGCCTATCGGAAACTACATCTAAAATGCCTATCAGCACCTATATTTGAAATGCCTATCGGCAACCATATCTGGAATGCCTATCGGCACCTATATTTGAAATGCCTATCGGCTTCTATATCTGAAATGCCTATCGGCACCTATTTTTTATAATGCCAATTGGCAACTATATCTGAAATGCCTATCGGCACCTATATCTGAAATGACTATCGGCACCTATTTTTGAAATGCCTATCGGAAACTACATCTGAAATGATTATCAGCATTTATGTTTGAAATGCCTATTGGCAACCATATCTGGAATGCCTATCGGCACCTATATTTGAAATGCCTATCGGCTTCTATATCTGAAATGCCTATCGGCACCTATATCTGAAATGCCTATCGGCACCTATTTTTGAAATGCTTTTCGGAAACTACATCTGAAATGCCTATCTGCTCCTATATTTGAAATGCCTATCGGCAACCATATCTGAAATGCCTATCGACACCTATATTTGAAATACCTATCGGCTTCTATATCTGAAATGCCTATCGGCACCTGTTTTTAAAATGCCAATTGGCAACTATATCTGAAATGCCTATCGGCACTTATATCTAAAATGCCTATCTGCATCAATTTTTGAAATGCCTATCGGAAACTACATATAAAATGCCTATCAGCACCTATATTTGAAATGTTTATCGGCAACCATATCTGGAATGCCTATCGGCACCTATATTTGAAATGCCTATCGGCTTCTATATCTGAAATGCCTTTGGGAACCTATTTTTAAAATGCCAATCGGCAACTATATCTAAAATGCCTATCGGTATCTATATCTGGAATGCCTATCGGCACCTATATTTGAAATGCCTATCGGAAACTACATCTGAAATGCCTGTCAGCACCTATATTTGAAATGCCTATCGGCAACCATATCTGGAATGCCTATCGGCACCTATATTTGAAATGCCTATCGGCTTCTATATCTGAAATGCCTAACGGCACCTATTTTTAAAATGCCAATCGGCAACTATATCTGAAGTGCCTATCGGCACCTATATCTGAAATGCCTATCGGCACCTATTTTTGAAATGCCTATCGAAAACTACATCTGAAATGCCTATCAGCAACTATATTTGTAATGCCTATCGGCAACCACATCAGAAATGCCTATCGGCACCTATATCTGAAATGCCTTTCGGCATTTATATCTGAAATGCCTATCGACACCTATATTTTAAATGGCTATTGGCACCTATATTTTAAATCCCTATCGGCAACTATATCTGATATGCCTATCGGCACCTATATCTGAAATGCCTATCGGCACCTATTTTTAAAATGCCAATCGGCAACTATATCTGAAATGCCTATCGGCACCTATTTTTGAAATGCCTATCGGAAACTACATCTGAAATGCCTATCAGCACCTATATTTGAAATGCCTATCGGCAACCATATCTGAAATGCCTATCGACACCTATATTTGAAATACCTATCGGCTTCTATATCTGAAATGCCTATCGGCACCTATTTTTGAAATGCCTATCGGAAACTACATCTGAAATGCCTATCAGCACCTATATTTGAAATGCCTATCGGCAACCATATCTGAAATGCCTATCGGCACCTATATTTGAAATGCCTATCGCCTTCTATATCTGAAATGCCTATCGGCACCTATTTTTAAAATGCCAATCGGCAACTATATCTGATTGCCTATCGGCATCTATATCTGGAATGCCTATCGGCACCTATATTTGAAATGCCTATCGGCTTCTATATCTGAAATGCCTATCGGCACCTATTTTTAAAATGCCAATCGGCTACTATATCTGAAATGCCTATCGGCACCTATATCTGAAATGCCTATCGGCACCTATTTTTGAAATGCCTATCGGAAACTACATCTGAAATACCTATCAGAACCTATATTTGAAATGCCTATCGGCAACCATATCTGAAATGCCTATCGGCACCTATATTTGAAATGCCTATGGGCTTCTATATCTGAAATGCCTATCGGCACCTATTTTTAAAATGCCAATCGGCAACTATATCTGTAATGCCTATCGGCATCTATATCTGGAATGCCTATCGGCACCTATATTTGAAATGCCTATCGGCTTCTATATCTGAAATGCCTATCGGCACCTATTTTTAAAATGCCAATCGGCAACTATATCTGAAATGCCTATCGGCATCTATATCTGAAATACCTATCGGCACCTATTTTTGAAATGCCTATCGGAAACTACATCTGAAATGCAAATCAGCACCTATATTTGAAATGCCTATCACCAACCATATCTGGAACGCCTATTGGCAAATATATTTGAAATGCCTATCGGCACCTATTTTTAAAATGCCAATTGGCAACTATATCTGAAATGCCTATCGGCACCTATATCTGAAATGCCTATCGGCACATATTTTTCAAATGCCTATCGAAAACTACATCTAAAATGCCTATCAGCACCTATATTTGAAATGCCTGTCGGCAACCACATCAGAAATGCCAATCGGCACCTATATCTGAAATGCCTTTCGGCATTTATATCTGAACTGCCTATCGACACCTATATTTGAAATGCCTATCGGCACCTATATTTAAAATGCCTATCGGCAACTATATCTGATATGCCTATCGGCACCTATATCTGAAATGCCTATCGGCACCTATTCTTGAAATGCCTATCGGAAACTACATCTTAAATGCCTTTCGGCACTTATTTTTAAAATGCCAATCGGCAACTATATCTGAAATGCCTATCGGCACCTATTTTTGAAATGCCTATCGGAAACTACATCTGAAATGCCTATCAGCACCTATATTTGAAATGCCTATCGGCACCTATATTTCAAATGCCTATCGGCAACTATATCTGATATGCCTATCGGCACCTATATCTGAAATGCCTATCGGCACCTATTTTTGAAATGCCTATCGGAAACTACATCTTAAATGCCTTTCGGCACCTATTTTTAAAATGCCAATCGGCAACTATATCTGAAATGCCTATCGGCACCTATATTTGAAATGCCTATCGGCTTCTATATCTGAAATGCCTATCGGCACCTATTTTTAAAATGCCAATCGGCAACTATATCTGAAGTGCCTATCGGCACCTATATCTGAAATGCCTATCGGCACCTATTTTTGAAATGCCTATCGAAAACTACATCAGAAATGCCTATCAGCACCTTTATTTGAAATGCCTATCGGCAAAACCATCAGAAATGCCTATCAAGACCTATATCTGAAATGCCTTTCGGCATTTATATCTGAAATGCCTATCGACACCTATATTTGAAATGCCTATCGGCACATATATCTTGAATGCCTATCGGCAACTATATCTGATATGCCTATCGGCACCTATATCTAAAATGCCTATCGGCACCTATTTTTGAAATGCCTATCGGAAACTACATTTTAAATGCCTTTCGGCACCTATTTTTAAAATGCCAATCGGCAACTATATCTGAAATGCCTATCGGCACCTTTTTTTAAAATGCCAATCGGCAACTATATCCGTAATGCCAATCGGCACCTATATCTGAAATGCCTATCGGCACCAATTTTTGAAATGCCTTTAGGAAACTTCATCTGAAATGCCTATCTGCTCCTATATTTTAAATGCCTATCGGCATCCATATCTGAAATGCCTATCGACACCTATATTTGAAATACCTATCGGCTTCTATATCTGAAATGCCTATCGGCATCAATTTTTGAAATGCCTATCGGAAACTACATCTAAATTGCCTATCAGCACCTATATTTGAAATGCCTATCGGCAACCATATCTAGAATGCCTATCGGCACCTATATTTGAAATGCCTATCGGCTTCTATATCTGAAATACCAATTGGCACCTATATTTAAAATGCCAATTGGCAACTATATCTGTAATGCCTATCGGCACCTATATCTGAAATGCCTCTCAGGACCTATTTTTGAAATGCCTATCGAAAACTACATCTGAAATGCCTATCAGCACCTATATTTAAATGCCTATCGGCAACCATATCTGGAGTGCCTATCGGCACCTATATTTGAAATGCCTATCGGCTTCTATATCTCAAATGCCTATCGGCACCTATTTTTAAAATGCCAATCGGCAACTATATCTGACATGCCTATCGGCACCTATATCTAAAATGCCTATCGGCATCTATTTTTGAAATGCCTATCGGAAACTACATCTGAAATGCTTTTTAGCACCTATATTTGAAATGCCTATCGGCAACCATATCTGAAATGCCTATCGACACCTATATTTGAAATACCTATCGGCTTCGATATCTGAAATGCCTATCGGCACCTATTTTTAAAATGCCAATCGGCAACTATATCTGACATGCCTATCGGCACCTATATCTAAAATGCCTATCGGCATCTATTTTTGAAATGCCTATCGGAAACTACATCTGAAATGCTTTTTAGCACCTATATTTGAAATGCTTATCGGCAACCATATCTGGAATGCGTATCGGCACCTATATTTTAAATGCCTATCGGCTTCTATATCTGAAATGCCTATCGACACCTATTTTTAAAATGCCAATCGGCACCTATATCTGAAATGCCTATCGGCACCTATTTTTGAAATGCCTATCGGAAACTACATCTGAAATGCCTATCAGCACATATATCTGTAATGCCTATCGGCAACCATATCTGAAATCCCTATCGACACCTATATTTGAAATACCTATCGGCTTCTATATCTGAAATGCCTATCGGCACCTATTTTTAAAATTCCATAGGCTATATCTGAAATGCCTATCGGCACCTATATCTGAAATGTCTATCGGCACCAATTTTTGAAATACCTATCGGAAACTACATCTGAAATGCCTATCAGCACCTATATTTGAAACGCCTATCGGCAACCATATCTGGAATGCTTATCGGCTCCTATATTTGAAATGCCTATCAGCTCCTATATCTGAAAAGCCTATCGGCACCTATTTTTAAAATGCCAATCGGCAACTATATCTGATATGCCTATCGGCACGCATATCTGAAATGCCTATCGGCACCTATTTTTGAAATGCATTTCGGAAACTACATCTGAAATGCCTATCTGCTCCTATATTTGAAATGCCTATCGGCAACCATATCTGAAATGCCTGTCGACACCTATATTTGAAATACCTATCGGCTTCTATATCTGAAATGCCTATCGGCACCTGTTTTTAAAATGCCAATCGGCAACTATATCTGAAATGCCTATCGGCACTTATATCTGAAATGCCTATCGGCATCAATTTTTGAAATGCCTATCGGAAACTACATATAAAATGCCTATCAGCACATATATTTGAAATGCCTATCGGCAACCATTTCAGGAATGCCTATCGGCACCTATATTTAAAATGCCTATCGGCTTCTATATCTGAAATGCCTATCGGCACCTATTTTTAAAATGCCAATTGGCAACTATATCTGAAATGCCTATCGACACCTATATCTGAAATGCCTATCGGCACATATTTTTGAAATGCCTATCGGAAACTACATCTGAAATGCCTATCAGCACCTATATTTGAAATGCCTATCAGCAACCATATCTGGAATGCCTATCGGCACCTATATTTGTAATGCCTATCGGCTTCTATATCTGAAATGCCTATCGGCACCTATTTTTAAAATGCCAATCGGCAACTATATCTGAAATGCCTATCGGCATCTATATCTGGAATGCCTATCGGCACCTACATTTGAAATGCCTATCGGCTTCTATATCTGAAATGCCTATCGGCACCTATTTTTAAAATGCCAATCGGCTACTATATCTGATATGCCTATCGGCACCTATATCTGAAATGCCTATCGGCACCTATTTTTGAAATGCCTATCGGAAACTACATCTGAAATGCCTATGAGCACCTATATTTGAAATGCCTATCGGCAACCATATCTGGAATGCCTATCGGCACTTATATTTGAAATGCCTATCGGCTTCTATATCTGAAATGCCTATCGGCACCTATTTTTAAAATGCCAATCGGCTACTATATCTGAAATGCCTATCGGCACCTATATCTGAAATGCCTATCGGCACCTATTTTTGAAATGCCTATCGGAAACTACATCTGAAATGCCTATGAGCACCTATATTTGAAATGCCTATCGGCAACCATATCTGGAATGCCTATCGGCACCTATATTTGAAATGCCTATCGGCTTCTATATCTGAAATGCCTATCGGCACCTATTTTTAAAATGCCAATCGGCAACTATATCTGTAATGCCTATCGGCACCTATATCTGAAATACCCATCGGCACCTATTTTTGAAATGCCTATCGGAAACTACATCTGAAATGCAAATCAGCACCTATATTTGAAATGCCTATCTCCAACCATATCTGGAATGCCTATCGGCACCTATATTTAAAATGCCTATCGGCACCTATTTTTAAAATGCCAATCGGCAACTATATCTGAAGTGCCTATCGGCACCTATATCTGAAATGCCATTCGGCACCTATTTTTGAAATGCCTATCGAAAACTACATCTGAAATGCCTATCAGCACCTATATTTGAAATGCCTATCGGCAACCACATCAGAAATGCCTATCGGCACGTATATCTGAAAGGCCTTTCGGCATTTATATCTGAAATGCCTATCGACACCTATATTTGAAATGCCTATCGGCACCTATATTTTAATTGCCTATCGGCAACTATATTTGATATGCCTATCGGCACCTATATCTGAAATGCCTATCGGCACCTATTTTTGAAATGCCTATCGGAAACTACATCTTAAATGCCTTTCGGCACCTATTTTTAAAATGCCAATCGGCAACTATATCTGAAATGCCTATCGGCACCTATTTTTGAAATGCCTATCGGAAACTACATCTGAAATGCCTATCAGCACCTATATTTGAAATGCCTATCGGCAACCACATCAGAAATCCCTATCGGCACCTATATCTGAAATGCCTTTCAGCATTTATATCTGAAATGCCTATCGACACCTATATTTAAAATGCCTATCGGCACCTATATTTTAAATGCCTATCGGCAACTATATCTGATATGACTATCGGCACCTATATCTGAAATGCCTATCGGCACCTATTTTTGAAATGCCTATCGGAAACTACATCTTAAATGCCTTTCGGCACCTATTTTTAAAATGCCAATCGGAAACTATATCTGAAATGCCTATCAGCACCTATATTTGAAATGCCTATCGGCTTTTATATCTGAAATGCCTATCGGCACCTATTTTTAAAATGCCAAACGGCAACTATATCTGAAGTGCCTATCGGCACCTATATCTGAAATGCCTATCGGCACCTATTTTTGAAATGCCTATCGAAAACTACATCTGAAATGCCTATCAGCACCTATATTTGAAATGCCTATCGGCAGCCACATCAGAAATGCCTATCGGCACCTATATCTGAAATGCCTTTCGGCATTTATATCTGAAATGCCTATCGACATCTATATTTGAAATGCCTATCGGCACCTATATTTTAAATGCCTATCGGCAACTATATCTGATATGCCTATCGGCACATATATCTGATATGCCTATCGGCACCTATTTTTGAAATGCCCATCGGAAACTACATCTTAAATGCCTTTCGGCACCTATTTTTAAAATGCCAATCGGCAACTATATCTAAAATGCCTATCAGCACCTATATTTAAACGCCTACGGCAACCATATCTGGAATGCCTATCGGCACCTATATTTGAAATTCCTATCGGCTTCTATATCTAAAAAGCCAATCGGCACCTATTTTTAAAATGCCAATTGGCAACTATATCTGAAATGCCTGTCGGCACCTATATCTGAAATGCCTATCAGGACCTATTTTTGAAATGCCTATCGGAAACTACATCTGAAATGCCTATCAGCACCTTTATTTGAAATGCCTATCGGCAACCATATCTGGAATGCCTATCGGCACCTATATTTGAAATGCCTATCGGCTTCTATATCTGAAATGCCTATCGGCACCTATTTTTAAAATGCCAATCGGCAACTATATCTGACATGCCTATCGGCACCTATATCTAAAATGCCAATCGGCACCTATTTTTGAAATGCCTATCGGAAACTTACATCTGAAATGCCTATCAGCACCTATATTTGAAATGCCTATCGGCAACCATATCTGAAATGCCTATCGACACCTATATTTGAAATACCTATCGGCTTCTATATCTAAAATGCCTATCGGCACCTATTTTAAAATGCCAATCGGTAACTATATCTGAAATGCCTATCGGCAGCTATATCTGAAATGCCTATCGGCACTAATTTTTGAAATGCCTATCGGAAACTACATCTGGAATGCCTATCAGCACCTATATTTGAAATGCCTATCGACACCTATATTTGAAATACCTATCGGCTTCTATATCTGAAATGCCTATTGGCACCTATTTTTAAAATGCCAATCGGCAATTATATCTGAAATGCCTATCGGCACCTATATCTGAGATGCCTATCGGCACCAATTTTTGAAATGCCTATCGAAAACTACATCTGAAATGCCTATCAGCACCCATATTTGAAATGCCTATCGGCAACCATATCTGGAATGCTTATCGGCACCTATATTTGAAATGCCTATCGGCTTCTATATCTGAAATGCCTATCGACACCTATTTTTAAAATGCCAATCGGCAACTATATCTGAAATGCCTATCGGCACCCATATCTGAAATGCCTATCGGCACCTATTTTTGAAATGCCTATCGGAAACTACATCTGAAATGCCTGTCAGCACATATATTTGAAATGCCTATCGGCAACCATATCTGAAATGCCTATCGACACCTATATTTGAAATACCTATCGGCTTCTATATCTGAAATGCCTATCGGCACCTATTTTTGAAATGCCAATCGGAAACTATATCTGAAATGCCTATCGGGACCTATATCTGAAATGGCTATCGGCACCAATTTTTGAAATGCCTATCGGAAACTACATCTGAAATGATTATCAGCATTTATGTTTGAAATGCCTATTGGCAGCTATATCTGGAATGCCTATCGGCACCTATATTTGAAATGCCTATCGGCTTCTATATCTAAAATGCCTATCGGCACCTATATCTGAAATGCCTATCGGCACCTATTTTTGAAATGCTTTTCGGAAACTACATCTGAAATGCCTATCTGCTCCTATATTTGAAATGCCTATCGGCAACCATATCTGATATGCCTATCGACACCTATATTTGAAATACCTATCGGCTTCTATATCTGAAATGCCTATCGGCACCTGTTTTTAAAATGCCAATCGGCAACTATATCTGAAATGCCTATCGGCACCTATATCTGAAATGCCTATCGGCATCAATTTTTGAAATGCCTATCGGAAACTACATCTAAAATGCCTATCAGCACCTATATTTGAAATGCCTATCGGGAACCATATCTGGAATGCCTATCGGCACCTATATTTGAAATGCCTATCGGCTTCTATATCTGAAATGCCTATCGGCACCTATTTTTTATAATGCCAATTGGCAACTATATCTGAAATGCCTATCGGCACCTATATCTGAAATGACTGTCGGCACCTATTTTTGAAATGCCTATCGGAAACTACATCTGAAATGTGTATCAGCACCTATATTTGAAATGCCTATCGGCAACCATATCTGGAATGCCTATCGGCACCTATATTTGAAATGCCTATCGGCTTGTATATCTGAAATGCCTATCGGCACCTATTTTTAAAATGCCAATCGGCAACTATATCTGAAGTGCCTATCGGCACCTATATCTAAAATGCCTATCGACACCTATTTTTAAAATGCCAATCGGCAACTACATCTGAAATGCCTATCGGCTTCTATATCTGAAATGCCTATCGGCACCTATTTTTAAAATGCCAATTGGCAACTATATCTGAAATGCCTATCGGCACCTATATTTGAAATGCCTATCGGCTTCTATATCTGAAATGCCTATCGACACCTATTTTTAAAATGCCAATCGGCAAATATATCTGAAATGCCTATCGGCACCTATATCTGAAATGCCAATCGGCACCTATTTTTGAAATGCCTATCGGAAACTACTTCTGAAATGCCTATCAGCACCTATAATTGAAATGCCTATCGGCAACCATATCTGGAATGCCTATCGGCACCTATATTTGAAATGCCTATCGGCTTGTATATCTGAAATGCCTATCGGCACCTATTTTTAAAATGCCAATCGGCAACTATATCTGAAGTGCCTATCGGCACCTATATCTGAAATGCCTATCGGCACCTATTTTTGAAATGCCTATCGAAAACTACATATGAAATGCCTATCAGCACCTATATTTGATATGCCTATCGGCAACCACATCAGAAATGATTATCGGCACCTATATCTGAAATGACTTTCGGCATTTATATCTGAAATGCCTATCGACACCTATATTTAAAATGCCTATCGGCACCTATATTTTAAATGCCTATCTGCAACTATATCTGATATGCCTATCGGCACGTATATCTGAAATGCCTGTCGGCACCTATTTTTGAAATGCCTATCAGAAACTACATCTCAAATGCCTATCGGCACCTATTTTTAAAATGCCAATCGGCAACTATATCTGAAATGCCTATCGGCTACTATATCTAAAATGCCTATCGGCACCTATGTTTGAAATGCCTATCGGAAACTACATCTGAAATGACTATCAGCACCTATATGTGAAATGCCTATCGGCAACCATATCTGAAATGCCTATCGACACCTATATTTGAAATGCCTATCGGCTTCTATATTTGAAATGCCTATCGACACCTATTTTTAAAATGCCAATTGGCAACAATATCTGAAATGCCTATCGGCACCTATATCTGAAATGACTATCGGCACCTATTTTTAAAATGCCAATCGGCAACTATATCTGAAATGCCTATCGGCA
Organism: Venustoraphidia nigricollis; assembly: GCA_034508555.1. Lineage (NCBI taxonomy): Eukaryota > Metazoa > Arthropoda > Insecta > Raphidioptera > Raphidiidae > Venustoraphidia > Venustoraphidia nigricollis. The sequence goes on from JAVRKA010000340.1 coordinate 74,257, forward strand.
CCTAAATCTGAAATGCCTATCGGCACCAATTTTTGGGATGCCTATCGGAATCTACATCTGAAATGCCAATCAGCACCTATATTTGAAATGCCTATCGGCAACCATATCTGGAATGCCTATCGGCACCTATATTTGAAATACCTATCGGCTTCTATATTTGAAATGCCTATCGACACCTATTTTTAAAATGCCAATTGGCAACTATATCTGAAATGCCTATCGGCACCTATATCTGAAATGACTATCGGCACCTATTTTTAAAATGCCAATCGGCAACTATATCTGAAATGCCTATTGGCACCTAAATCTGAAATGCCTATCGGCACCAATTTTTGGGATGCCTATCGGAATCTACATCTGAAATGCCAATCAGCACCTATATTTGAAATGCCTATCGGCAACCATATCTGGAATGCCTATCGCCACCTATATTTGAAATGCCTATCGGCTTCTATATCTGAAACGCCTAATGGCACCTATTTTTAAAATGCCAATCGGCAACTATATCTGAAATGCCTATCGGCACCTATATCTGAAATGCCTATCGGCACCTATTTTTGAAATGCCTATCGGAAACTACATCTGAAATGCCTATCAGCACCTATATTTGAAATGCCTATCGGCAACCATATCTGGAATGCCTATCGGCACCTATATTTGAAATGCCTATCGGCTTCTATATCTGAATTGCCTATCCGCACCTATTTTTAAAATTCCAATCGGCAACTATATCTGAAATGCCTATCGGCACCTATATCTGAAATGCCTATCGGCACCTATTTTTGAAATGACTATCGGAAACTACATATGAAATGCCCATCAGCACCTATATTTGAAATGCTTATCGGCAACCATATCTGAAACGCCTATCGACACCTATATTTGAAATACCTATCGGCTTCTATATCTGGAATGACTATCGGCACCTATTTTTAAAATGCCTATCGGCAACTATATCTGAAATGCCTATCGGCACCTATATCTGAAATGCCTATCGGCACCTATTTTTGAAATGCCTATCGGAAACTACATCTGAAATGCCTATCAGCACCTATATTTGAAATCCCTATCGGCAACCATATCTGGAATGCTTATCGCCACCTATATTTGAAATGCCTATCGGCTTCTATATCTGAAATGCCTATCGGCACCTATTTTTAAAATGCCAATCGGCAACTATATCTGAAATTACTATCAGCACCTATATCTGAAATGCCTATCGGCACCTATTTTTGAAATGCCTATCGGAAACTACATCTGAAATGCCTATCAGCACCTATATTTGAAATGCCTATCGGCAACCATATCTAGAATGCCTATCGGCACCTATATTTGAAATGCCTATCGGCTTCTATATCTGAATTGCCTATCCGCACCTATTTTTAAAATGCCAATCGGCAACTATATCTGAAATGCCTATCGGCACCTATATCTGAAATACCTATCGGCACCTATTTTTGAAATGCCTATCGGAAACTACATATGAAATGCCCATCAGCACCTATATTTGAAATGCTTATCGGCAACCATGTCTGAAATGCCTATCGACACCTATTTTTGAAATGCCTATCGGAAACTACATCTGAAATGCCTATCAGCACCTATATTTGAAATGCCTATCGGCAACCATATCTAGAATGCCTATCGGCACCTATATTTGAAATGCCTATCGGCTTCTATATCTGAATTGCCTATCCGCACCTATTTTTAAAATGCCAATCGGTAACTATATCTGAAATGTCTATCGGCACCTATATCTGAAATGCCTTTCGGCACCAATTTTTGAAATGCCTATCGGAAACTACATCTGAAATGCCTATCAGCACTTATATTTGAAATCCCTATCGGCAACCATATCTGGAATGCTTATCGGCACCTATATTTGAAATGCCTATCGGCTTCTATATCTGAAATGCCATCGGCACCTATTTTTAAAACGCCAATCGGCAACTATATCTAAAATTACTATCAGCACCTATAACTGAAATGCCTATCGGCACCTATTTTTTAAATGCCTATCGGAAACTACATCTGAAATGCCTATCAGCACCTATATTTGAAATGCCTATCGGCAACCATATCCGGAATGCCTATCGGCACCTATATTTGAAATGCCTATCGGCTTCTATATCTGAATTGCCTATCGGCACCTATTTTTAAAATGCCAATCGGCAACTATATCTGAAATGCCTATCGGCACCTATATCTGAAATGCCTATCGGCACCTATTTTTGAAATGCCTATCGGAAACTACATCTGAAATGCCTATCAGCACCTATATTTGAAATGCCTATCGGCAACCATATCTGGAATGCCTACCGGCACCTATTTTTGAAATGCCTATCGGAAACTACATCTGAAATGCCTATCAGCACCTATATTTGAAATACCTATCGGCAACCATATCTGGAATGCCTATCGGCACCTATATTTGAAATGCCTATCGGCTTCTATATCTGAAATGCCTATCGGCACCTATTTTGAAAATGCCTATCGGCAACTATATCTGAAGTGCTTATCGGCACCTATATCTGAAATGCCTATCGGCACCTATTTTTGAAATGCCTATCGGAAACTACATCTAAATTGCCTATCGGCACCTATTTTTAAAATGCCAATCGGCAACTATATCTTAAATGCCTATCAGCACCTATATTTGAAATGCCTATCGGCAACAATATCTGGAATGCCTATCGACACCTATATTTGAAATGCCTATCGGCTTCTATATCTGAAATGCCTATCGACACCTATTTTTAAAATGCCAATTGGCAACTATATCTGCAATGCCTATCGGCACCTATATCTGAAATGCCTATCGGTACCTATTTTTGAAATGCCTATCGGAAACTACATCTGAAATGCCTATCAGCACTTATATTTGAAATGCCTATCGGCAACCATATCTGGAATGCCTATCGGCACCTATATTTGAAATGCCTATCGGCTTCTATATCTGAAAAGCCTATCGGCACCTATTTTTAAAATGCCAATCGGCAACTATATCTGAAATGCCTATCGGCACCTATATCTGAAATGCCTATCGGCACCTATTTTTGTAATGCCTTTCGGAAACTACATCTGAAATGCCTATCTGCTCCGATATTTATAATGCCTATCGGCAACCATATCTGAAATGCCTATCGACACCTATATTTGAAATACCTATCGGCTTCTATATCTGAAGTGCCTATCGGGACCTGTTTTTAAAATGCCAATCGGCAACTATATCTGAAATGCCTATCGGCACCTATATCTGAAATGCCTATCGGCATCAATTTTTGAAATGCCTATCGGAAACTACATCTAAAATGCCTATCAGCACCTATATTTGAAATGCCTACAGGCAACCATATCTGGAATGCCTATCGGCACCTATATTTGAAATGCCTATCGGCTTCTATATCTGAAATGCCTATCGGCACCTATTTTTAAAATGCTAATTGGCAACTATATCTAAAATGCCTATCGGCAACTATATCTGAAATGCCTTACGGCACCTATTTTTGAAATGCCTATTGGAAACTACATCTGAAATGCCTATCAACACCTATATTTGAAATGCCTATCGGCAACCATATCTGGAATGCCTATCGGCACCTATTTTAAAAATGCCAATCGGTAACTATATCTGAAATGCCTATCGGCACCTATATCTGAAATGCCTATCGGCACCAATTTTTGAAATGCCTATCGGAAACTACATCTGGAATGCCTATCAGCACCTATATTTGAAATGCCTATCGGCAACCATACCTGGAATGCCTATCGGCACATATATCTGAAATGCCTATCGGCACCTATTTTTAAAATGCCTATCGGAAACTACATCTGAAATCCCTATCAGCACCCATATTTGAAATGCCTATCGGCAATTATATCTGAAATGCTTATCGACACCTATATTTGAAATACCTATCGGCTTCTATATCTGAAATGCCTATCGGCACCTAATTTTAAAATGCCAATCGGCAACTATATCTGAAATGCCTATCGGCACCTATATCTGAAATGCCTATCGGCACCAATTTTTGAAATGCCTATCGGAAACTACATCTGAAATGCCTATCAGCACCTATATTTGAAATGCCTATCGGCAACCATATCTGGAATGCTTATCGGCACCTATATTTGAAATGCCTATCGGCTTCTATATCTGAAATGCCTATCGGCACCTATTTTTAAAATGCCAATCGGCAACTATATCTGAAATGCCTATCGGCACCTATATCTGAAATGCCTATAGGCACCTATTTTTGAAATGCCTATCAAAACTACATCTGAAATGCCTATCAGCACCTATAATTGAAAAGCCTGTCGGCAACCATATCTTAAATGCCTATCGGCACCTATATTTGAAATGCATATCGGCTTCTATATCTGAAATGCCTATCGGCACCTATTTTTAAAATGCCAATCGGCAAATATATCTGAAATGCCTATCGGCACCTATATCTGAAATGCCTATCGGCACCTATTTTTGAAATGCCTATCGGAAACTACATCTGAAATGCCTATCAGCCCCTATATTTGAAATGCCTATCGGCAACCATATCTGAAATGCCTATCGACACCTATATTTGAAATACCTATCGGCTTCTATATCTGAAATGCCTATCGGCACCTTTTTTTAAAATGCCTATCGGCAACCATATCTGGAATGCCTATCGGCACCTATATTTGAAATGCCTATCGGCTTCTATATCTGAAATGCCTATCGGCACCTATTTTTAAAATGCCAATCGGCAACTATATCTGAAATGCCTATCGGCACCTATATCTGAAATACCTATCGGCACCTATTTTTGAAATGCCCATTGGAAACTACATCTGAAATGCCTATCAGCACCTATATTTGAAATGCCTATCGGCAACCATATCTGGAATGCCTATCGGCACCTATATTTGAAATGCCTTTTGGCTTCTATATCTGGAATGCCTATCGGCATCTATTTTTAAAATGCCAATCGGCAACTATATCTGTAATGCCTATCGGCACCTATATCTGAAATGCCTTACGGCACCTATTTTTGAAATGCCTATCGGTAACTACATCTGAAATGCCTATCAGCACCTATATTTGAAATGTCTATCGGCAACCATATCTGGAATGCCTATCGGCACCTATATTTGAAATGCCTATCGGCTTCTATATCTGAAATGCCTATCGGCACCTATTTTTATAATGACAATCGGCAACTATATCTGAAATGCCTATCGGCACCTATATTTGAAATGCCCATCGGCACCTATTTTTGAAATGCCTATCGGAAACTACATCTAAAATGCCTATCAGCACCTATATTTGAAATGCCTATCGGCAACAATATCAGGAATGCCTATCGGCACCTATATTTGAAATGCCTATCGGCTTCTATATCTGAAATGCCTATCGACACCTATATTTGAAATACCTATCGGCTTCTATATCTGAAATGCCTATCGGCACCTATTTTTAAAATGCCAATCGGCATATATATCTGAAATGCCTATCGGCACCTATATCTGAAATGCCTATCGGCACCAATTTTTGAAATGCCTATCGGAAACTACATCTGAAATGCCTATCAGCACCTATATTTGAAATGCCTATCGGCAACCATATCTGGAATGCCTATCGGCATCTATATTTGAAATGCCTATCGGCTTCTATATCTGAAATACCTATCGGCACCTATTTTTAAAATGCCAAACGACAACTATATCTGAAATGCCTATCGGCACCTATATGTGAAATGCCTATCGGCACCTATTTTTGAAATGCCTATCGGAAACTACATCTGAAATGCCTATCAGCACCTATATTTGAAATGCCTATCGGCAGTTACATCAGAAATGCCTATCGGCACCTATATCTGAAATGCCTTTCGGCATTTATATCTGAAATGCCTATCGACACCTATATTTGAAATGCCCATCGGCACAATATTTTAAATGCCTATCGGCAACTATATCTGATATGCCTATCGGCACCTATATCTAAAATGCCTATCGGCACCTATTTTTGAGATGCCTATCGGAAACTACATCTAAAATGCCTATCGGCACCTATTTTTAAAATGCCAATCGGCAACTATATCTGAAATGCCTATCGGCACCTATATCTGAAATGCCTATCGGCACTTATTTTTGAAATGCCTATCGGAAACTACATCTGAAATGCCTATCAGCACCTATATTTGAAATGCCTATCGGCAACCATATCTGAAATGCCTATCGACACCTATATTTGAAATACCTATCAGCTTCTATATCTGAAATGCCTATCGGCACCTATTTTTAAAATGCCAATCGGCAACTATATCTGAAATGCCTATCGGCACCTATATCTGAAATGCCTATCGGCACCAATTTTTAAAATGCCTATCGGAAACTACATCTGAAATGCCTATCAGCACCTATATTTGAAATGCCTATCGGCAACCATATCTGGAATGCTTATCGGCACCTATATTTGAAATGCCTATCGGCTTTTATATCTAAATTGCCTATCGGCACCTATTTTTAAAATGCCAATCGGCAACTATATCTGAAATGCCTATCGGCACCTATATCTGAAATGCCTATCGGCACCTATTTTTGAAATGCCTATCGGAAACTACATCTGAAATGCCTATCAGCACCTATATTTGAAATGCCTATCGGCAACCATATCTGGAATGCCTATCGGCACCTATGTTTGAAATGCCTATCGGCTTCTATATCTGGAACGCCTATTGGCACCTATTTTTAAAATGCCAATCGGCAACTATATCTGAAATGCCTATCGGCACCTATATCTGAAATGCCTATCGGCACCTATTTTTGAAATGCCTAACGGACACCACACATGAAATGCCTATCAGCACCTATATTTGAAATGCCTATCGGCAACCACATCTGGAATGCATATCGGCACCTATATTTGAAATGCCTAACGGCTTCTATATCTGAAATGCCTATCGACACCTATTTTTAAAATGCCAATCGGCAACTATATCTGAAATGCCTATCGGCACCTATATATGAAATGCCTATCGGCACCTATATTTGAAATGCCTATCGGAAACTACATCTGAAATGCCTATCAGCACCTATATTTGAAATGCCTATCGGCAACCATACCTGAAATGCCTATCGACACCTATATTTGAAATACCTATCGGCTTCTATATCTGAAATGCCTATCGGCACCTATTTTTAAAATGCCAATCGGCAACTTTATCTGAAATGCCTATCGGCACCTATTTTTAAAATGCCAATCGGCAACTTTATCTGAAATGCCTATCGGCACCTATATCTGAAATAGCTATCATCACCAATTTTCGAAATGCCTATCGGAAACTACATCTGAAATGCCTATCAGTACTTATATTTGAAATGCCTATCGGCAACCATATCTGAAATGCCTATCGGCAACTATATTTGAAATGCCTATCGGCTTCTATATCTGAAATGCCTATCGACACCTATTTTTAAAATGCCAATAGGCAACTATATCTGAAATGCCTATCGGCACCTATATCTGAAATGCCTATCGGTACCTATTTTTGAAATGCCTATCGGAAACTACATCTGAAATGCCTATCAGCACTTATATTTGAAATGCCTATCGGCAACCATATCTGGAATGCCTATCGGCACCTATATTTGAAATGCCTATCGGCTTCTATATCTGTAATGCCTATCGGCACCTATATCTGAAATGCCTTACGGCACCTATTTTTGAAATGCCTATCGGTAACTACATCTGAAATGCCTATCAGCACCTATATTTGAAATGTCTATCGGCAACCATATCTGGAATGCCTATCGGCACCTATATTTGAAATGCCTATCGGCTTCTATATCTGAAATGCCTATCGGCACCTATTTTTATAATGACAATCGGCAACTATATCTGAAATGCCTATCGGCACCTATATTTGAAATGCCCATCGGCACCTATTTTTGAAATGCCTATCGGAAACTACATCTAAAATGCCTATCAGCACCTATATTTGAAATGCCTATCGGCAACAATATCAGGAATGCCTATCGGCACCTATATTTGAAATGCCTATCGGCTTCTATATCTGAAATGCCTATCGACACCTATATTTGAAATACCTATCGGCTTCTATATCTGAAATGCCTATCGGCACCTATTTTTAAAATGCCAATCGGCATATATATCTGAAATGCCTATCGGCACCTATATCTGAAATGCCTATCGGCACCAATTTTTGAAATGCCTATCGGAAACTACATCTGAAATGCCTATCAGCACCTATATTTGAAATGCCTATCGGCAACCATATCTGGAATGCCTATCGGCATCTATATTTGAAATGCCTATCGGCTTCTATATCTGAAATACCTATCGGCACCTATTTTTAAAATGCCAAACGACAACTATATCTGAAATGCCTATCGGCACCTATATGTGAAATGCCTATCGGCACCTATTTTTGAAATGCCTATCGGAAACTACATCTGAAATGCCTATCAGCACCTATATTTGAAATGCCTATCGGCAGTTACATCAGAAATGCCTATCGGCACCTATATCTGAAATGCCTTTCGGCATTTATATCTGAAATGCCTATCGACACCTATATTTGAAATGCCCATCGGCACAATATTTTAAATGCCTATCGGCAACTATATCTGATATGCCTATCGGCACCTATATCTAAAATGCCTATCGGCACCTATTTTTGAGATGCCTATCGGAAACTACATCTAAAATGCCTATCGGCACCTATTTTTAAAATGCCAATCGGCAACTATATCTGAAATGCCTATCGGCACCTATATCTGAAATGCCTATCGGCACTTATTTTTGAAATGCCTATCGGAAACTACATCTGAAATGCCTATCAGCACCTATATTTGAAATGCCTATCGGCAACCATATCTGAAATGCCTATCGACACCTATATTTGAAATACCTATCAGCTTCTATATCTGAAATGCCTATCGGCACCTATTTTTAAAATGCCAATCGGCAACTATATCTGAAATGCCTATCGGCACCTATATCTGAAATGCCTATCGGCACCAATTTTTAAAATGCCTATCGGAAACTACATCTGAAATGCCTATCAGCACCTATATTTGAAATGCCTATCGGCAACCATATCTGGAATGCTTATCGGCACCTATATTTGAAATGCCTATCGGCTTTTATATCTAAATTGCCTATCGGCACCTATTTTTAAAATGCCAATCGGCAACTATATCTGAAATGCCTATCGGCACCTATATCTGAAATGCCTATCGGCACCTATTTTTGAAATGCCTATCGGAAACTACATCTGAAATGCCTATCAGCACTTATATTTGAAATGCCTATCGGCAACCATATCTGGAATGCCTATCGGCACCTATGTTTGAAATGCCTATCGGCTTCTATATCTGAAACGCCTATTGGCACCTATTTTTAAAATGCCAATCGGCAACTATATCTGAAATGCCTATCGGCACCTATATCTGAAATGCCTATCGGCACCTATTTTTGAAATGCCTAACGGACACCACACATGAAATGCCTATCAGCACCTATATTTGAAATGCCTATCGGCAACCATACCTGAAATGCCTATCGACACCTATATTTGAAATACCTATCGGCTTCTATATCTGAAATGCCTATCGGCACCTATTTTTAAAATGCCAATCGGCAACTTTATCTGAAATGCCTATCGGCACCTATTTTTAAAATGCCAATCGGCAACTTTATCTGAAATGCCTATCGGCACCTATATCTGAAATAGCTATCATCACCAATTTTCGAAATGCCTATCGGAAACTACATCTGAAATGCCTATCAGTACTTATATTTGAAATGCCTATCGGCAACCATATCTGAAATGCCTATCGGCAACTATATTTGAAATGCCTATCGGCTTCTATATCTGAAATGCCTATCGACACCTATTTTTAAAATGCCAATAGGCAACTATATCTGAAATGCCTATCGGCACCTATATCTGAAATGCCTATCGGTACCTATTTTTGAAATGCCTATCGGAAACTACATCTGAAATGCCTATCAGCACTTATATTTGAAATGCCTATCGGCAACCATATCTGGAATGCCTATCGGCACCTATATTTGAAATGCCTATCGGCTTCTATATCTGAAATGCCTATCGGCACCTATTTTTAAAATGCCAATCGGCAACTGTATCTGAAATGCCTATCGGCACCTATATCTGAAATGCCTATCGGCAACTATTTTTGAAATGCCTTTCGGAAACTACATCTGAAATGCCTATCTGCTCCTATATTTGATATGCCTATCGGCAAACATATCTGAAATGCCTATCGACACCTATATTTGAAATACTTATCGGCTTCTATATCTGAAATGCCTATCGGCACCTGTTTTTAAAATGCCAATCGGCAACTATATCTGAAATGCCTATCGGCACCTATATCTGAAATGCCTATTGCACCTATTTTTGAAATGCCTATCGGAAACTACATCTGAAATGCCTATCAGCACCTATATTTGAAATGCCTATCGGCAACCATACCTGGAATGCCTATCGGCACCTATATTTGAAATGCCTATCGGCTTCTATATCTGAAATGCCTATCGGCACCTATTTTTAAAATGCCAATTGGCAACTATATCTGAAATGCCTATCGGCACCTATATTTGAAATGCCTATCGGCTTCTATATCTGAAATGCCTATCGACACCTATTTTTAAAATGCCAATCGGCAAATATATCTGAAATGCTTATCGGCACCTATATCTGAAATGCCAATCGGCACCTATTTTTGAAATGCCTATCGGAAACTACATCTAAAATGCCTATCAGCACCTATATTTGAAATGCCTATCGACAACCATATCTGGAATGCCTATCGGCACCTATATTTGAAATGCCTATCGGCTTGTATATCTGAAATGCCTATCGGCACCTATATTTAAAACGCCAATCGGCAACTATATCTGAAGTGCCTATCGGCACCCATATCTGAAATGCCTATCGGCACCTATTTTTGAAATGCCTATCGAAAACTACATATGAAATGCCTATCAGCACCTATATTTGATATGCCTATCGGCAACCACATCAGAAATGATTATCGGCACCTATATCTGAAATGCCTTTCGGCATCTATATCTGAAATGCCTATCGACACCTATATTTAAAATGCCTATCGGCACCTATATTTTAAATGCCTATCGGCAACTATATCTGATATGCCTATCGGCACCTATATCTGAAATGCCTATCGGCACCTATTTTAGAAAAGCCTATCGGAAACTACATCTCATATGCCTATCGGCACCTATTTTTAAAATGCCAATCGGCAACTATATCTGAAATGCCTATCGGCACCTATATCTAAAATGCCTATCGGCACCTATTTTTGAAATGCCTATCGGAAACTACATCTGAAATGACTATCAGCACCTATATTTGAAATGCCTATCGGCAACCATATCTGAAATGCCTATCGACACCTATATTTGAAATACCTATCGGCTTCTATATCTGAAATGACTATCGGCACCTATTTTTAAAATGCCAATCGGCAACTATATCTGAAATGCCTATCGGCACCTAAATCTGAAATGCCTATCGGCACTAATTTTTGAGATGCCTATCGGAAACTACATCTGAAATGCCAATCAGCACCTATATTTGAAATGCCTATCGGCAACCATATCTGGAATGCCTATCGGCACCTATATTTGAAATGCCTATCGGCTTCTATATTTGACATGCCTATCGACACCTATTTTTAAAATGCAAATTGGCAACTATATCTGAAATGCCTATCGGCACCTATATCTGAAATGCCTATCGGTTCCTATTTTTGAAATGCCTTTCGGAAACTACATCTGAAATGCCTGTCAGCACTTATATTTGAAATGCCTATCGGCAACCATATCTGGAATGCCTATCGGCACCTATATTTGAAATGCCTATCGGCTTCTATATCTGAAATGCTTATCGGCACCTATTTTTAAAATGCCAATCGGCAACTATATCTGAAATGCCTATCGGCACCTATATCTAAAATGCCTATCGGCACCTATTTTTGAAATGCCTTTTGGAAACTACATCTGAAATGCGTATCTGCTCATATATTTGAAATGCCTATCGGCAACCATATCTGAAATGCCTATCGACACCTATATTTGAAATACCTATCGGCTTCTATATCTGAAATGCCTATCGGCACCTATTTTTAAAATGCCAATCGGCAACTATATCTGAAATGCCTATCGGCACCTATATCTGAAATGCCTATCGGCACTTATTTTTGAAATGCCTATCGGAAACTACATCTGAAATGCCTATCAGCACCTACGTTTGAAATGCCTATCGGCAACTATATCTGGAATGCCTATCGGCACCTATATTTGAAATGCCTATCGGCTTCTATATCTGAAATGCCTATCGGCACCTATTTTTAAAATGCCAATCGGCAATTATATCTGAAATGCCTATCGGCACCTATATCTGAAATGCCTAATGGCACCTATTTTTGAAATTCCTATCGGAAACTACATCTGAAATGCCTATCAGCACCTATATTTGAAATACCTATCGGCAAACATATCTGAAATGCCTATCGACTCCTATATTTGAAATGCCTATCGGCTTCTATATCTGAATTGCTTATCCGCACCTATTTTTAAAATGCCAATCGGCAACTATATCTGAAATGCCTATCGGCACCTATTTTTTAAATGCCTATCGGAAACTACATCTGAAATGCCTATCAGCACCTATATTTGAAATGCCTATCGGCAACCATATCTGGAATGCTTATCGGCACCTATATTTGAAATGCCTTTCGGCTTCTATATCTGAAATGCCTATCGGCACCTATTTTTAAAATGCTAATCGGCAACTATATCTGAAATGCCTATCGGCACCTATATCTGAAATGCCTATTGGCACCAATTTTTGAAATGCCTATCGGAAACTACATCTGAAATGCCTATCAGCACCTATATTTGAAATCCCTATCGGCAACCATATCTGGAAAGCTTATCGGCACCTATATTTGAAATGCCTATCGGCTTCTATATCTGAAATGCCTATCGGCACCTATTTTTAAAATGCCAATCGGCAACTATATCTGAAATTACTATCAGCACCTATATCTGAAATGCCTATCAGCACCTATTTTTTAAATGCCTATCGGAAACTACATCTGAAATGCCTATCAGCACCTATATTTGAAATGCCTATCGGCAACCATATCCGGAATGCCTATCGGCACCTATATTTGAAATGCCTATCGGCTTCTATATTTGAATTGCCTATCGGCACCTATTTTTAAAATGCCAATCGGCAACTATATCTGAAATGCCTATCGGCACCTATATCTGAAATGCCTATCGGCACCTATTTTTGAAATGCCTATCGGAAACTACATCTGATATGCCTATCAGCACCTATATTTGAAATGCCTATCGGCAACCATATCTGGAATGCCTACCGGCACCTATATTTGAAATGCCTATCGGCTTCTATATCTGAAATGCCTATCGGCACCTATTTTTAAAATGCCAATCGGCAACTATATCTGAAATGCCTATCGGCACCTATATCTGAAATGCCTATCGGCACCTATTTTTGAAATGCCTATCGGAAACTACTTCTGAAATGCCTATCAGCACCAATATTTGAAATGCCTAACGGCAACCATATCTGAAATGCCTATCGACACCTATATTTGAAATACCTATCGGCTTCTATATCTGAAATGCCTATCGGCACCTATTTTTAAAGTGCCAATCGGCAACTATATCTGAAATGCCTATCGGCACCAATTTTTGAAATGCCTATCGGAAAATACATCTGAAATGCCTTTCAGCACTTATATTTGAAATGCCTATCGGCAACCATATACGGAATGCCTATCGGTACCTACATTTGAAATGCCTATCAGCTTCTATATCTTAAATGCCTATCGGCACCTATTTTAAAAATGCCAATCGGCAACTATATCTGAAATGCCTATCGGCACCTATATCTGAAATACCTATCGGCACCTATTTTTGAAATGCCTATCGGAAACTACATCTGAAATGCCTATCAGCACCTATATTTGAAATACCTATCGCCAACCATATCTGGAATGCCTATCGGCACCTATATAAGAAATGCTTATCGGCTTCTATATCTGAAATGTCTATCGGCACCTATTTTTAAAATACCTATCGGCAACTATATCTGAAGTGCCTATCGGCACCTATATCTGAAATGCCTATCGGCACCTATTTTTGAAATGCCTATCGAAAACTACATCTGAAATGCCTATCAGCACCTATATTTCAAATGCCTATCGGCAACCACATCAGAAATTCTTATCGGCACCTATATCTGAATTGCCTTTCGGCATTTATATCTGAAATGCTTATCGACACCTATATTTGAAATGCCTATCGGCACCTATATTTAAAATGCCTATCGGCAACTATATCTGATATGCCTATCGGCACCTATATCTAAAATGCCTATCGGCACCTATTTTTGAAATGCCTATCGGAAACTACATCTAAAATGCCTATCGGCACCTATTTTTAAAATGCCAATCGGCAACTATATCTTAAATGCCTATCAGCACCTATATTTGAAATGCCTATCGGCAACCATATCTAGAATGCCTATCGGCACCTATATTTGAAATGCCTATCGGCTTCTATATCTGAAATGCCTATCGACACCTATTTTTAAAATGCCAATTGGCAACTATATCTGCAATGCCTATCGGCACCTATATCTGAAATGCCTATCGGTACCTATTTTTGAAATGCCTATCGGAAACTACATCTGAAATGCCTATCAGCACTTATATTTGAAATGCCTATCGGCAACCATATCTGGAATGCCTATCGGCACCTATATTTGAAATGCCTATCGGCTTCTATATCTGAAATGCCTATCGGCACCTATTTTTAAAATGCCAATCGGCAACTATATCTGAAATGCCTATCGGCACCTATATCTGAAATGCCTATCGGCACCTATATCTGAAATGCCTATCGGCAACTATTTTTGTAATGCCTTTCGGAAACTACATCTGAAATGCCTATCTGCTCCTATATTTGAAATGCCTATCGGCAACCATATCTGAAATGCCTATCGACACCTATATTTGAAATACCTATCGGCTTCTATATCTGAAATGCCTATCGGCACCTGTTTTTAAATCCCAATCGGTAACTATATCTGAAATGCCTATCGGCACCTATATCTGAAATGCCTATCGGCATCAATTTTTGAAATGCCTATCGGAAACTACACATAAAATGCCTATCAGCACCTATATTTGAAATGCCTATAGGCAACCATATCTGGAATGCCTATCGGCACCTATATTTGAAATGCCTTTCGGCTTCTATATCTGAAATGCCTATCGGCACCTATTTTTAAAATGCTGATTGGCAACTATATCTGAAATGCCTATCGGCAACTATATCTGAAATGCCTTACGGCACCTATTTTTGAAATGCCTATCGGAAACTACATCTGAAATGCCTATCAGCACCTATATTTGAAATGCCTATCGGCAACCATATCTGGAATGCCTATCGGCACCTATTTTTAAAATGCAAATCGGTAACTATATCTGAAATGCCTATCGGCACCTATATCTGAAATGCCTATCGGCACCAATTTTTGAAATGCCTATCGGAAACTACATCTGGAATGCTAATCAGCACCTATATTTGAAATGCCTATCGGCAACCATACCTGGAATGCCTATCGGCACCTATATTTGAAATGCCTATCGGTTTCTATATCTTAAATGCCTATCGGCACCTATTTTTAAAATGCCAATCGGCAACTATATCTGAAATGCCTATCGGCACCTATATCTGAAATGCCTATCGGCACCTATTTTTGAAATGCCTATCGGAAACAACATCTGAAATGCCTATCGGCACCTATATTTGAAATGCCTATCGGCAACCATATCTGGAATGCCTATCGGCACCTATATTTAAAATGCCTATCGGCTTCTATATCTGAAATGCCTATCGGCACCTATTTTTAAAATGCCAATCGGCAACTATATCTGAAATGCCTATCGGCACCTATATCTGAAATGCCTATCGGCACCTATTTTTGAAATGCCTATCGGAAACTACATCTGAAATGCCTATCTGCCCCTATATTTGAAATGCCTATCGGCAACCATATCTGAAAAGCGTATCGACACCTATATTTGAAATACCTATCGGCTTCTATATCTGAAATGCCTATCGGCACCTGTTTTTAAAATGCCAATCGGCAACTATATCTGAAATGCCTATCGGCACCTATTTCTGAAATGCCTATCGGCATCAATTTTTGAAATGCCTATCGGAAACTACATCTAAAATGCCTATCAGCACCTATATTTGAAATGCCTATCGGCAACCATATCTGGAATGCCTATTGGCACCTATATTTGAAATGCCTATTGGCTTCTAAATCTGAAATGCCTATCGGCATCTATTTTTAGAATGCCAATCGGCAACTATATCTGTAATGCCTATCGGCACCTATATCTGAAATGTTTATCGGCACCTATTTTTGAAATGCCTATCTGAAACTACATCTGAAATGCCTATCAGCACTAATATTTGAAATGCCTATCGGCAACCATATCTGAAATGCCTATCGATACCTATAATTGAATTACCTATCGGCTTCTATATCTGAAATGCCTATCGGCACCTATTTTTAGAATGCCAATCGGTAACTATATCTGAAATGCCTATCGGCACCTATATCTGAAAAACCTATCGGCACCAATTTTTGAAATGCCTATCGGAAACTACATCTGAAATGCCTATCAGCACCTATATTTGAAATGCCTATCGGCAACCATATCTGGAATGCCTATCGGCACCTATATTTGAAATGCCTATCGGCTTCTATATCTGAAATGCCTTTTGGCACCTATTTTTAAAATGCCAATCGGCAACTATATCTATAATGCCTATCGGCACCTATATCTGAAATGCCTATCGGCACCTATTTTTGAAATGCCTATCGGGAACTACATCTGAAATGCCTATCAGCACCTATATTTGAATTGCCTATCGGCAAACATATCTGAAATGCCTATCGGCACCTATATTTGAAATGCCTATCGGCTTCTATATCTAAAATGCCTATCGGCGCCTATTTTTAAAATGCCAATCGGCAACTATATCTGAAATGCCTATCGGCACCTATATCTGAAATGCCTATCGGCACCTATATTTGAAATGCTTATCGGAAACTACATCTGAAATGCCTATCAGCACCTATATTTAAAATGCCTATCGGCAACCATATCTGGAATGCCTATCGGCACCTATATTTGAAATGCCTATCGGCTTCTATATCTGAAATGCCTATCGGCACATATTTTTAAAATGCCAATCGGCAACTATATCTGTAATGCCTATTGGCACCTATATCTGAAATGCCTATCGGCACCTATTTTTGAAATGCCTATCGGAAACTACATCTGAAATGCCTATCAGCGCCAATATTTGAAATGCCTATCGGCAACCATATCTGAAACGCATATCGGCACCTATATTTGAAATGCCTAACGGCTTCTATATCTGAAATGCCTATCGACACCTATTTTTAAAATGCCAATTGGCAACTATATCTGAAATGTCTATCGACACCTATATCTGAAATGCCTATCGGTACCTATTTTTGAAATACCTATCGGAAACTACATCTGAAATGCCTATCAGCACTTATATTTGAAATGCCTATCGTCAACCATATCTGGAATGCCTATCGGCACCTATATTTGAAATGCCTATCGGCAACCATATCTGGAATGCCTATCGGCACCTATATTTGAAATGCTTATCGGAAACTACATCTGAAATGCCTATCAGCACCTATATTTAAAATGCCTATCGGCAACCATATCTGGAATGCCTATCGGCACCTATATTTGAAATGCCTATCGGCTTCTATATCTGAAATGCCTATCGGCACCTATTTTTAAAATGCCAATTGGCAACTATATCTGAAATGCCTATCGGCACCTATATCTGAAATGCCTATAGGCACCTATTTTTGAAATGCCTATCAATAACTACATCTGAAATGCCTATCAACACCTATAATTGAAAAGCCTATCGGCAACCATATCTGGAATGCCTATCGGCACCTATATTTGAAATGCCTATCGGCTTCTATATCTGAAATGCCTATCGGCACCTATTTTTAAAATGCCAATCGGCAACTATATCTGAAATGCCTATCGGCACCTATATCTGAAATGCCTATCGGCACCTATTTTTGAAATGCCTATCGGAAACTACATCTGAAATGCCTATCAGCACCTATACATGAAATGCCTATCGGCAACCATATCTGGAATGCCTATCGGCACCTATATTTGAAATGCCTTTTGGCTTCTATATCTGAAATGCCTATCGGCATCTATTTTTAAAATGCCAATCGGCAACTATATCTGTAATGCCTATCGGCACCTATATCTGAAATGCCTATCGGCACCTATTTTAAAATGCCAATCGGCATGTATATCTAAAATGCCTATCATTATCTATATCTGAAAAGCCTATCAACACCTATTTTTGAAATGCCTATCGGAAACTACATCTGAAATGCCTATAAGCACCTATATTTGAAATGCCTATCGGCAACCATATCTGGAATGCCTATCGGCACCTATATTTGAAATGCCTATCGGCTTCTATATCTGAAACGCCTATTGGCACCTATTTTTAAAATGCCAATCGGCAACTATATCTGAAATGCCTATCGGCACCTATATCTGAAATGCCTATCGGCACCTATTTTTTAAATTTCCTATCGGCACCTATTTTTGAAATGCCTATCGGAAACTACATCTGAAATGCCTATCAGCACCTATATTTGAAATGCCTATCGGCAACCATATCTGGAATGCTTATCGGCACCTATATTTGAAATGCCTATCGGCTTTTATATCTGAAATGCCTATCGGCACCTATTTTAAAATGCCAATCGGCATGTATATCTGAAATGCCTATCGGCACCTATATCTGAAAAGCCTATCAACACCTATTTTTGAAATGCCTATCGGAAACTACATCTGAAATGCCTATAAGCACCTATATTTGAAATGCCTATCGGCAACCATATTTGGAATGCCTATCGGCACCTATATTTGAAATGCCTATCGGCTTCTATATCTGAAATGCTTATCCGCACCTATTTTTAAAATGCCAATCGGCAACTATATCTGAAATGCCTATCGGCACCTATTTTTTAAATGCCTATCGGCACCTATTTTTGAAATGCCTATCGGAAACTACATCTGAAATGCCTATCAGCACCTATATTTGAAATGCCTATCGGCAACCATATCTGGAATGCCTATCGGCACCTATATTTGAAATGCCTATCGGCCTCTATATCTAAATTGCTTATCCGCACCTACATTTAAAATGCCAATCGGCAACTAT
The DNA here is from genome assembly GCA_034508555.1 of Venustoraphidia nigricollis. NCBI lineage: Eukaryota > Metazoa > Arthropoda > Insecta > Raphidioptera > Raphidiidae > Venustoraphidia > Venustoraphidia nigricollis. Next base: position 93,680 of record JAVRKA010000340.1, read on the forward strand.
ATCTGAAATGCCTATCGGCACCTATTTTTTAAATGCCTATCGGAAACTACATCTGAAATGCCTATCAGCACCTATATTTGAAATGCCTATCGGCAACCATATCTGGAATGCTTATCGGCACCTATATTTGAAATGCCTTTCGGCTTCTATATCTGAAATGCCTATCGGCACCTATTTTAAAAATGCCAATCGGCAACTATATCTGAAATGCCTATCGGCACCTATATCTGAAATGCCTATCGGCACCAATTTTTGAAATGCCTATCGGAAACTACATCTGAAATGCCTATCAGCACCTATATTTGAAATCCCTATCGGCAACCATATCTGGAAAGCTTATCGGCACCTATATTTGAAATGCCTATCGGCTTCTATATCTGAAATGCCTATCGGCACCTATTTTTAAAATGCCAATCGGCAACTATATCTGAAATTACTATCAGCACCTATATCTGAAATGCCTATCAGCACCTATTTTTTAAATGCCTATCGGAAACTACATCTGAAATGTCTATCAGCACCTATATTTGAAATGCCTATCGGCAACCATATTCGGAATGCCTATCGGCACCTATATTTGAAATGCCTATCGGCTTCTATATCTGAATTGCCTATCAGCACCTATTTTTAAAATGCCAATCGGCAACTATATCTGAAATGCCTATCGGCACCTATATCTGAAATGCCTATTGGCACCTATTTTTGAAATGCCTATCGGAAACTACATCTGAAATGCCTATCAGCACCTATATTTGAAATGCCTATCGGCAACCATATCTGGAATGCCTACCGGCACCTATATTTGAAATGCCTATCGGCTTCTATATCTGAAATGCCTATCGGCACCTATTTTTAAAATGCCAATCGGCAACTATATCTGAAATGCCTATCGGCACCTATATCTGAAATGCCTATCGGCACCTATTTTTGAAATGCCTATCGGAAACTACATCTGAAATGCCTATCAGCACCAATATTTGAAATGCCTAACGGCAACCATATCTGAAATGCCTATCGACACCTATATTTGAAATACCTATCGGCTTCTATATCTAAAATGCCTATCGGCACCTATTTTTAAAGTGCCAATCGGCAACTATATCTGAAATGCCTATCGGCACCAATTTTTGAAATGCCTATCGGAAACTACATCTGAAATGCCTTTCAGCACTTATATTTGAAATGCCTATCGGCAACCATATCTGGAATGCCTATCGGTACCTACATTTGAAATGCCTATCGGCTTCTATATCTAAAATGCCTATCGGCACCTATTTTAAAAATGCCAATCGGCAACTATATCTGAAATGCCTATCGGCACCTATTTTTGATATGCCTATCGGAAACTACATCTGAAATGCCTATCAGCACCTATATTTGAAATACCTATCGGCAACCATATCTGGAATGCCTATCGGCACCTATATAAGAAATGCTTATCGGCTTCTATATCTGAAATGCCTATCGGCACCTATTTTTAAAATACCTATCGGCAACTATATCTGAAGTGCCTATCGGCACCTATATCTGAAATGCCTATCGGCACCTGTTTTTGAAATGCCTATCGAAAACTACATCTGAAATGCCTATCAGCACCTATATTTGAAATGCCTATCGGCAACCACATCAGAAATTCTTATCGGCACCTATATCTGATATGCATATCGGCACCTATATCTAAAATGCCTATCGGCACCTATTTTTGAAATGCCTATCGGAAACTACATCTAAAATGCCTATCGGCACCTATTTTCAAAATGCCAATCGGCAACTATATCTTAAATGCCTCTCAGCACCTATATTTGAAATGCCTATCGGCAACCATATCTGGAATGGCTATCGGCACCTATATTTGAAATGCCTATCGGCTTCTATATCTGAAATACCTATCGACACCTATTTTTAAAATGCCAATTGGCAAATATATCTGCAATGCCTATCGGCACCTATATCTGAAATGCCTATCGGTACCTATTTTTGAAATGCCTATCGGAAACTACATCTGAAATGCCTATCAACACTTATATTTGAAATGCCTATCGGCAACCATATCTGGAATGCCTATCGGCACCTATATTTGAAATGCCTATCGGCTTCTATATCTGAAATGCCTATCGGCACCTATTTTTAAAATGCCAATCGGCAACTATATCTGATATGCCTATCGGCACCTATATCTGAAATGCCTATCGGCACCTATATCTGAAATACCTATCGGCAACTATTTTTGTAATGCCTTTCGGAAACTACATCTAAAATGCCTATCTGCTCCTATATTTGAAATGCCTATCGGCAACCATATCTGAAATGCCTATCGACACCTATATTTGAAATACCTATCGGCTTCTATATCTGAAATGCCTATCGGCACCTGTTTTTAAATGCCAATCGGCAACTATATCTGAAATGCCTATCGGCACCTATATCTGAAATGCCTATCGGCATCAATTTTTGAAATGCCTATCGGAAACTACATCTAAAATGCCTATCAGCACCTATATTTGAAATGCCTATAGGCAACCATATCTGGAATGCCTATCGGCACCTATATTTGAAATGCCTATCGGCTTCTATATCTGAAATGCCTATCGGCAACTATATCTGAAATGCCTTACGGCACCTATTTTTGAAATGCCTATCGGAAACTACATCTGAAATGCCTATCAGCACCTATATTTGAAATGCCTATCGGCAACCATATCTGGAATGCCTATCGGCACCTATTTTTAAAATGCCAATCGGTTACTATATCTGAAATGCCTATCGGCACCTATATCTGAAATGCCTATCGGCACCAATTTTTGAAATGCCTATCGGAAACTACATCTGGAATGCTAATCAGCACCTATATTTGAAATGCCTATCGGCAACCATACCTGGAATGCCTATCGGCACCTATATTTGAAAAGCCTATCGGTTTCTATATCTTAAATGCCTATCGGCACCTATTTTTAAAATGCTAATCGGCAACTATATCTGAAATGCCTATCGGCACCTATATCTGAAATGCCTATCGGCACCAATTTTTGAAATGCCTATCGGAAACAACATCTGAAATGCCTATCAGCACCTATATTTGAAATGCCTATCGGCAACCATATCTGGAATGCCTATCGGCACCTATATTTAAAATGCCTATCGGCTTCTATATCTGAAATGCCTATCGGCAACTATATCTGAAATGCCTTACGGCACCTATTTTTGAAATGCCTATCGGAAACTACATCTGAAATGCCTATCAGCACCTATATTTGTAATGCCTATCGGCAACCATATCTCGAATGCCTATCGGCACCTATTTTTAAATTGCCAATCGGCAACTATATCTGAAATGCCTATCGGCACCTATATCTGAAATGCCTATCGGCACCTATTTTTGAAATGCCTATCGGAAACTACATCTGAAATGCCTATCAGCACCTATATTTGAAATGCCTATCGGCAACCATATCTGGAATGCCTATCGGCACCTATTTTTGAAATGCCTATTGGCTTCTAAATCTGAAATGCCTATCGGCATCTATTTTTAAAATGCCAATCGGCAACTATATCTGTAATGCCTATCGGCACCTATATCTGAAATGCCTATCGGCACCTATTTTTGAAATGCCTATCTGAAACTACATCTGAAATGCCTATCAGCACCCAATATTTGAAATGCCTATCGGCAACCATATCTGAAATGCCTATCGATACCTATAATGGAATTACCTATCGGCTTCTATATCTGAAATGCCTATCGGCACCTATTTTTAAAATGCCAATCGGTAACTATATCTGAAATGCCTATCGTCACCTATATCTGAAAAACCTATCGGCACCAATTTTTGAAATGATTATCGGAAACTACATCTGAAATGCCTATCAGCACCTATATTTGAAATGCCTATCGGCAACCATATCTGGAATGCCTATCGGCACCTATATTTGAAATGCCTATCGGCTTCTATATCTGAAATGCCTATCGGCACCTATTTTTAAAATGCCAATCGGCAACTATATCTGAAATGCCTATCGGCACCTATATCTGAAATGCCTATCGGCACCTATTTTTGAAATGCCTATCGGGAACTACATCTGAAATGCCTATCAGCACCTATATTTGAATTGCCTATCGGCAAACATATCTGAAATGCCTATCGGCACCTATATTTGAAATGCCTATCGGCTTCTATATCTAAAATGCCTATCGGCGCCTATTTTTAAAATGCCAATCGGCAACTATATCTGAAATGCCTATCGGCACCTATATCTGAAATGCCTATCGGCACCTATATTTGAAATGCTTATCGGAAACTACATCTGAAATGCCTATCAGCACCTATATTTAAAATGCATATCGGCAACCATATCTGGAATGCCTATCGGCACCTATATTTGAAATGCCTATCGGCTTCTATATCTGAAATGCCTATCGGCACATATTTTTAAAATGCCAATCGGCAACTATATCTGTAATGCCTATTGGCACCTATATCTGAAATGCCTATCGGCACATATTTTTGAAATGCCTATCGGAAACTACATCTGAAATGCCTATCAGCGCCAATATTTGAAATGCCTATCGGCAACCATATCTGAAACGCCTATCGGCACCTATATTTGAAATGCCTATCGGCTTCTATATCTGAAATGCCTATCGACACCTATTTTTAAAATGCCAATTGGCAACTATATCTGAAATGTCTATCGGCACCTATATCTGAAATGCCTATCGGTACCTATTTTTGAAATACCTATCGGAAACTACATCTGAAATGCCTATCAGCACTTATATTTGAAATGCCTATCGTCAACCATATCTGGAATGCCTATCGGCACCTATATTTGAAATGCCTATCGGCTTCTAAATCTGAAATGCCTATCGGCACCTATTTTTAAAATGCCAATTGGCAACTATATCTGAAATGCCTATCGGCACCTATATCTGAAATGCCTATAGGCACCTATTCTTGAAATGCCTATCAATAACTACATCTGAAATGCCTATCAGCACCTATAATTGAAAAGCCTATCGGCAACCATATCTGGAATGCCTATCGGCACCTATATTTGAAATATCTATCGGCTTCTATATCTGAAAAGCCTATCGGCACCTATTTTTAAAATGCCAATCGGCAACTATATCTGAAATGCCTATCGGCACCTATATCTGAAATGCCTATCGGCACCTATTTTTGAAATGCCTATCGGAAACTACATCTGAAATGCCTATCAGCACTTATATATGAAATGCCTATCGGCAACCATATCTGGAATGCCTATCGGCACCTATATTTGAAATGCCTTTTGGCTTCTATATCTGAAATGCCTATCGGCATCTATTTTTAAAATGCCAATCGGCAACTATATCTGTAATGCCTATCGGCACCTATATCTGAAATGCCTATCGGCACCTATTTTTGAAATGCCTATCTGAAACTACATCTGAAATGCCTATCAGCACCAATATTTGAAATGCCTATCGGCAACCATATCTGAAATGCCTATCGACACCTATATTTGAATTACCTATCGCCTTCTATATCTGAAATGCCTATCGGCACCTATATTTAAAATGCAAATCGGCAACTATATCTGAAATGCCTATCGGCACCTATATCTGAAATGCCTATCGGCACCAATTTTTTAAATGCCTATCGGAAACTACATCTGAAATGCCTATCAGCACCTATATTTGAAATGCCTATCGGCAAGCATATCTGGAATACCTATCGGCACCTATATTTGAAATGCCTATCGGCTTCTATATCTGAAATGCCTATCGGCACCTATTTTTAAAATGCCAATCGGCAACTATATCTGAAATGCCTATCGGCACCTATATTTGAAATGCCCATCGGCACCTATTTTTGAAATGCCTATCGGAAACTACATCTAAAATGCCTATCAGCACCTTTATTTGAAATGCCTATCGGCAACCATATCTGGAATGCCTATCGGCAACTATATTTGAAATGCCTATCGGCTTCTATATCTGAAATGCCTATCGACACCTATATTTGAAATACCTATCGGCTTCTATATCTGAAATGCCTATCGGCACCTATTTTTAAAATGCCAATCGGCAAATATATCTGAAATGCCTATCGGCACCTATATCTGAAATGCCTATCGGCACCAATTTTTGAAATGCCTATCGGAAACTACATATGAAATGCTTATCAGCACCTATATTTGAAATGCCTATCGGCAACCATATCTGGAATGCCTATCGGCACCTATATTTGAAATGCCTATCGGCTTCTATATCTGAAATGCCTATCGACACCTATATTTGAAATACCTATCGGCTTCTATATCTGAAATGCCTATCGGCACCTATTTTTAAAATGCCAATCGGCAACTATATCTGAAATGCCTATCGGCACCTATATCTGAGATGCCTATCGGCACCAATTTTTGAAATGCCTATCGGAAACTACATCTGAAATGCCTATCAGCACCTATATTTGAAATGCCTATCGGCAACCATATCTGGAATGCTTATCTGCACCTATATTTGAAATGCCTTTCGGCTTCTATATCTGAAATGCCTATCGGCACCTATTTTTAAAATGCCAATTGGCAACTATATCTGAAATGCCTATCGGCACCTATATCTGAAATGCCTATCGGCACCAATTTTTGAAATGCCTATCGGAAACTACATCTGAAATGCCTATCAGCACCTATATTTGAAATCCCTATCGGCAACCATATCTGGAAAGCTTATCGGCACCTATATTTGAAATGCCTATCGGCTTCTATATCTGAAATGCCTATCGGCACCTATTTTTAAAATGCCAATCGGCAACTATATCTGAAATTACTATCAGCACCTATATCTGAAATGCCTATCAGCACCTATTTTTTAAATGCCTATCGGAAACTACATCTGAAATGCCTATCAGCACCAATATTTGAAATGCCTATCGGCAACCATATCTGAAATGCCTATCGACACCTATATTTGAATTACCTATCGCCTTCTATATCTGAAATGCCTATCGGCACCTATATTTAAAATGTAAATCGGCAACTATATCTGAAATGCCTATCGGCACCTATATCTGAAATGCCTATCGGCACCAATTTTTGAAATGCCTATCGGAAACTACATCTGAAATGCCTATCAGCACCTATATTTGAAATGCCTATCGGCAAGCATATCTGGAATGCCTATCGGCACCTATATTTGAAATGCCTATCGGCTTCTATATCTGAAATGCCTATCGGCCCCTATTTTTAAAATGCCAATTGGCAATTATATCTGAAATGCCTCTCGGCACCTATATATGAAATACCGATCGGCACCTATTTTTCAAATGCCTATCGGTAACTACATCTGAAATGCCTATTAGCACCTATATTTGAAATGTCTATCGGCAACCATATCTGGAATGCCTTTCGGCACCTATATTTGAAATGCCTATCGGCTTCTATATCTGAAATGCCTATCGGCACCTATTTTTAAAATGCCAATCGGCAACTATATCTGAAATGCCTATCGGCACCTATATTTGAAATGCCCATCGGCACCTATTTTTGAAATGCCTATCGGAAACTACATCTAAAATGCCTATCAGCACCTATATTTGAAATGCCTATCGGCAACCATATCTGGAATGCCTATCGGCACCTATATTTGAAATGCCTATCGGCTTCTATATCTGAAATGCCTATCGACACCTATATTTGAAATACCTATCGGCTTCTATATCTGAAATGCCTATCGGCACCTATTTTTAAAATGCCAATCGGCAACTATATCTGAAATGCCTATCGGCACCTATATCTGAAATGCCTATCGGCACCAATTTTTGAAATGCCTATCGGAAACTACATCTGAAATGCTTATCAGCACCTATATTTGAAATGCCTATCGGCAACCATATCTGGAATGCCTATCGGCACCTATATTTGAAATGCCTATCGGCTTCTATATCTGAAATGCCTATCGACACCTATATTTGAAATACCTATCGGCTTCTATATCTGAAATGCCTATCGGCACCTATTTTTAAAATGCCAATCGGCAACTATATCTGAAATGCCTATCGGCACCTATATCTGAAATGCCTATCGGCACCAATTTTTGAAATGCCTATCGGAAACTACATCTGAAATGCCTTTCAGCACTTATATTTGAAATGCCTATCGGCAACCATATCTGGAATGCCTATCGGTACCTACATTTGAAATGCCTATCGGCTTCTATATCTAAAATGCCTATCGGCACCTATTTTAAAAATGCCAATCGGCAACTATATCTGAAATGCCTATCGGCACCTATATCTGAAATGCCTATCGGCACCTATTTTTGAAATGCCTATCGGAAACTACATCTGAAATGCCTATCAGCACCTATATTTGAAATACCTATCGGCAACCATATCTGGAATGCCTATCGGCACCTATATAAGAAATGCTTATCGGCTTCTATATCTGAAATGCCTATCGGCACCTATTTTTAAAATACCTATCGGCAACTATATCTGAAGTGCCTATCGGCACCTATATCTGAAATGCCTATCGGCACCTATTTTTGAAATGCCTATCGAAAACTACATCTGAAATGCCTATCAGCACCTATTTTTGAAATGCTTATCGGCAACCACATCAGAAATTCTTATCGGCACCTATATCTGAAATGCCTTTCGGCATTTATATCTGAAATGCTTATCGACACCTATATTTGAAATGCCTATCGGCACCTATATTTTAAATGCCTATCGGCAACTATATCTGATATGCCTATCGGCACCTATATCTAAAGTGCCTATCGGCACCTATTTTTGAAATGCCTATCGGAAACTACATCTAAAATGCCTATCGGCACCTATTTTTAAAATGCCAATCGGCAACTATATCTTAAATGCCTATCAGCACCTATATTTGAAATGCCTATCGGCAACCATATCTGGAATGTCTATCGGCACCTATATTTGAAATGCCTATCGGCTTCTACATCTGAAATGCCTATCGACACCTATTTTTAAAATGCCAATTGGCAACTATATCTGCAATGCCTATCGGCACCTATATCTGAAATGTCTATCGTTACCTATTTTTGAAATGCCTATCAGCACTTATATTTGAAATGCCTATCGGCAACCATACCTGGAAAGCCTATCGGCACCTATATTTGAAATGCCTATCGGCTTCTATATCTGAAATGCCTATCGGCACCTATTTTTAAAATGCCAATCGGCAACTATATCTGATATGCCTATCGGCACCTATATCTAAAATGCCTATCGGCAACTATTTTTGTAATGCCTTTCGGAAACTACATCTGAAATGCCTATCTGCTCCTATATTTGAAATGCCTATCGGCAACCATATCTGAAATGCCTATCGACACCTATATTTGAAATACCTATAGGCTTCTATATCTGAAATGCCTATCGGCACCTGTTTTTAAATGCCAATCGGCAACTATATCTGAAATGCCTATCGGCACCTATATCTGAAATGCCTATCGGCATCAATTTTTGAAATGCCTATCGGAAACTACATCTAAAATGCCTATCAGCACCTATATTTGAAATGCCTATAGGCAACCATATCTGGAATGCCTATCGGCACCTATATTTGAAATGCCTATCGGCTTCTATATCTGAAATGCCTATCGGCACCTATTTTTAAAATGCTGATTGGCAACTATATCTGAAATGCCTATCGGCAACTATATCTGTAATGCCTTACGGCACCTATTTTTGAATTGCCTATCGGAAACTACATCTGAAATGCCTATCAGCACCTATATTTGAAATGCCTATCGGCAACCATATCTGGAATGCCTATCGGCACCTATTTTTAAAATGCCAATCGGTAACTATATCTGAAATGCCTATCGGCACATATATCTGAAATGCCTATCGGCACCTATATCTGAAATGCCTATCGGCACCAATTTTTGAAATGCCTATCGGAAACTACATCTGGAATGCTAATCAGCACCTATATTTGAAATGCCTATCGGCAACCATACCTGGAATGCCTATCGGCACCTATATTTGAAATGCCTATCGGTTTCTATATCTTAAATGCCTATTGGCACCTATTTTTAAAATGCCAATCGGCAACTATATCTGAAATGCCTATCGGCACCTATATCTGAAATGCCTATCGGCACCTATTTTTGAAATGCCTATCGGAAACAACATCTGAAATGCCTATCAGCACCTATATTTGAAATGCCTATCGGCAACCGTATCTGGAATGCCTATCGGCACCTATATTTAAAATGCCTATCGGCTTCTATATCGGAAATGCCTATCGGCACCTATTGTTAAATTGCCAATCGGCAACTATATCTGAAATGCCTATCGGCACCTATATCTGAAATGCCTATCGGCACCTATTTTTGAAATGCCTATCGGAAACTAAATCTGAAATGCCTATCAGCACCTATATTTGAAATGCCTATCGGCAACCATATCTGGAATGCCTATCGGCACCTATATTTGAAATGCCTATTGGCTTCTAAATCTGAAATGCCTATCGGCATCTATTTTTAAAATGCCAATCGGCAACTATATCTGTAATGCCTATCGGCACCTATATCTGAAATGCCTATCGGCACCTATTTTTGAAATGCCTATCTGAAACTACATCTGAAATGCCTATCAGCACCAATATTTGAAATGCCTATCGGCAACCATATCTGAAATGCCTATCGATACCTATAATTGAATTACCTATCGGCTTCTATATCTGAAATGCCTATCGGCACCTATTTTTAAAATGCCAATCGGTAACTATATCAGAAATGCCTATCGGCACCTATATCTGAAAAACCTATCGGCACCAATTTTTGAAATGCCTATCGGAAACTACATCTGAAATGCCTATCAGCACCTATATTTGAAATGCCTATCGGCAACCATATCTGGAATGCCTATCGGCACCTATATTTGAAATGCCTATCGGCTTCTATATCTGAAATGCCTATCGGCACCTATTTTTAAAATGCCAATCGGCAACTATATCTGAAATGCCTATCGGCACCTATATCTGAAATGCCTATCGGCACCTATTTTTGAAATGCCTATCGGGAACTACATCTGAAATGCCTATCAGCACCTATATTTGAATTGCCTATCGGCAAACATATCTGAAATGCCTATCGGCACCTATATTTGAAATGCCTATCGGCTTCTATATCTAAAATGCCTATCGGCGCCTATTTTTAAAATGCCAATCGGCAACTATATCTGAAATGCCTATCGGCACCTATATCTGAAATGCCTATCGGCACCTATATTTGAAATGCTTATCGGAAACTACATCTGAAATGCCTATCAGCACCTATATTTAAAATGCCTATCGGCAACCATATCTGGAATGCCTATCGGCACCTATATTTGAAATGCTTATCGGCTTCTATATCTGAAATGCCTATCGGCACATATTTTTAAAATGCCAATCGGCAACTATATCTGTAATGCCTATTGGCACCTATATCTGAAATGCCTATCGGCACCTATTTTTGAAATGCCTATCGGAAACTACATCTGAAATGCCTATCAGCGCCAATATTTGAAATGCCTATCGGCAACCATATCTGAAACGCCTATCGGCACCTATATTTGAAATGCCTATCGGCTCTTATATCTGAAATGCCTATCGACACCTATTTTTAAAATGCCAATTGGCAACTATATCTGAAATGTCTATCGGCACCTATATCTGAAATGCCTATCGGTACCTATTTTTGAAATACCTATCGGAAACTAAATCTGAAATGCCTATCAGCACTTATATTTGAAATGCCTATCGTCAACAATATCTGGTATGCCTATCGGCACCTATATTTGAAATGCCTATCGGCTTCTATATCTGAAATGCCTATCGGCACCTATATTTGAAATGCCTTTTGGCTTCTATATCTGAAATGCCTATCGGCATCTATTTTTAAAATGCCAATCGGCAACTATATCTGTAATGCCTATCAATAACTACATCTGAAATGCCTATCAGCACCTATAATTGAAAAGCCTATCGGCAACCATATCTGGAATGCCTATCGGCACCTATATTTGAAATGCCTATCGGCTTCTATATCTGAAATGCCTATCGGCACCTATTTTTGAAATGCCAATCGGCAACTATATCCGAAATGCCTATCGGCACCTATATCTGAAATGCCTATCGGCACCTATTTTTGAAATGCCTATCGGAAACTACATCTGAAATGCCTATCAGCACCTATATATGAAATGCCTATCGGCAACCATATCTGGAATGCCTATCGGCACCTATATTTGAAATGCCTTTTGGCTTCTATATCTGAAATGCCTATCGGCATCTATTTTTAAAATGCCAATCGGCAACTATATCTGTAATGCCTATCGGCACCTATATCTGAAATGCCTATCGGCACCTATTTTTGAAATGCCTATCTGAAACTACATCTGAAATGCCTATCAGCACCAATATTTGAAATGCCTATCGGCAACCATATCTGAAATGCCTATCGACACCTATATTTGAATTACCTATCGCCTTCTATATCTGAAATGCCTATCGGCACCTATATTTAAAATGCAAATCGGCAACTATATCTGAAATGCCTATCGGCATCTATATCTGAAATGCCTATCGGCACCAATTTTTGAAATGCCTATCGGAAACTACATCTGAAATGCCTATCAGCACCTATATTTGAAATGCCTATCGGCAAGCATATCTGGAATGCCTATCGGCACCTATATTTGAAATGCCTATCGGCTTCTATATCTGAAATGCCTATCGGCACCTATTTTTAAAATGCCAATCGGCAATTATATCTGAAATGCCTCTCGGCACCTATATATGAAATACCGATCGGCACCTATTTTTCAAATGCCTATCGGTAACTACATCTGAAATGCCTATTAGCACCTATATTTGAAATGTCTATCGGCAACCATATTTGGAATGCCTTTCGGCACCTCTATTTGAAATGCCTATCGGCTTCTATATCTGAAATGCCTATCGGCACCTATTTTTAAAATGCCAATCGGCAACTATATCTGAAATGCCTATCGGCACCTATATCTGAAATGCCTATCGGCACCTATTTTTGAAATGCCTATCGGAAACTACATCTGAAATGCCTATCAGCACCAATATTTGAAATGCCTAACGGCATCCATATCTGAAATGCCTATCGACACCTATATTTGAAATACCTATCGGCTTCTATATCTGAAATGCCTATCGGCACCTATTTTTAAAGTGCCAATCGGCAACTATATCTGAAATGCCTATCGGCACCAATTTTTGAAATGCCTATCGGAAATTACATCTGAAATGCCTTTCAGCACTTATATTTGAAATGCCTATCGGCAACCATATCTGGAATGCCTATCGGTACCTACATTTGAAATGCCTATCGGCTTCTATATCTAAAATGCCTATCGGCACCTATTTTAAAAATGCCAATCGGCAACTATATCTGAAATGCCTATCGGCACCTATATCTGAAATGCCTATCGGCACCTATTTTTGAAATGCCTATCGGAAACTACATCTGAAATGCCTATCAGCACCTATATTTGAAATACCTATCGGCAACCATATCTGGAATGCCTATCGGCACCTATATAAGAAATGCTTATCGGCTTCTATATCTGAAATGCCTATCGGCACCTATTTTTAAAATACCTATCGGCAACTATATCTGAAGTGCCTATCGGCACCTATATCTGAAATGCCTATCGGCACCTATTTTTGAAATGCCTATCGAAAACTACATCTGAAATGCCTATCAGCACCTATTTTTGAAATGCCTATCGGCAACCACATCAGAAATTCTTATCGGCACCTATATCTGAAATGCCTTTCGGCATTTATATCTGAAATGCTTATCGACACCTATATTTGAAATGCCTATCGGCACCTATATTTTAAATGCCTATCGGCAACTATATCTGATATGCCTATCGGCACCTATATCTAAAATGCCTATCGGCACCTATTTTTGAAATGCCTATCGGAAACTACATCTAAAATGCCTATCGGCACCTATTTTTAAAATGCCAATCGGCAACTATATCTTAAATGCCTATCAGCACCTATATTTGAAATGCCTATCGGCAACCATATCTGGAATGTCTATCGGCACCTATATTTGAAATGCCTATCGGCTTCTACATCTGAAATGCCTATCGACACCTATTTTTAAAATGCCAATTGGCAACTATATCTGCAATGCCTATCGGCACCTATATCTGAAATGTCTATCGTTACCTATTTTTGAAATGCCTATCAGCACTTATATTTGAAATGCCTATCGGCAACTATATCTGGAATGCCTATCGGCACCTATATTTGAAATGCCTATCGGCTTCTATATCTGAAATGCCTATCGGCCCTATTTTTAAAATGCCAATCGGCAACTATATCTGATATGCCTATCGGCACCTATATCTGAAATGCCTATCGGCACCTATATCTGAAATGCCTATCGGCAACTATTTTTGTAATGCCTTTCGGAAACTACATCTGAAATGCCTATCTGCTCCTATATTTGAAATGCCTATCGGCAACCATATCTGAAATGCCTATCGACACCTATATTTGAAATACCTATCGGCTTCTATATCTGAAATGCCTATCGGCACCTGTTTTTAAATGCCAATCGGCAACTATATCTGAAATGCCTATCGGCACCTATATCTGAAATGCCTATCGGCATCAATTTTTGAAATGCCTATCGGAAACTACATCTAAAATGCCTATCAGCACCTATATTTGAAATGCCTATAGGCAACCATATCTGGAATGCCTATCGGCACCTATATTTGAAATGCCTATCGGCTTCTATATCTGAAATGCCTATCGGCACCTATTTTTAAAATGCTGATTGGCAACTATATCTGAAATGCCTATCGGCAACTATATCTGTAATGCCTTACGGCACCTATTTTTGAATTGCCTATCGGAAACTACATCTGAAATGCCTATCAGCACCTATATTTGAAATGCCTCTCGGCAACCATATCTGGAATGCCTATCGGCACCTATTTTTAAAATGCCAATCGGTAACTATATCTGAAATGCCTATCGGCACATATATCTGAAATGCCTATCGGCACCTATATCTGAAATGCCTATCGGCACCAATTTTTGAAATGCCTATCGGAAACTACATCTGGAATGCTAATCAGCACCTATATTTGAAATGCCTATCGGCAACCATACCTGGAATGTGCCTATCGGCACCTATATTTGAAATGCCTATCGGTTTCTATATCTTAAATGCCTATTGGCACCTATTTTTAAAATGCCAATCGGCAACTATATCTGAAATGCCTATCGGCACCTATATCTGAAATGCCTATCGGCACCTATTTTTGAAATGCCTATCGGAAACAACATCTGAAATGCCTATCAGCACCTATATTTGAAATGCCTATCGGCAACCATATCTGGAATGCCTATCGGCACCTATATTTAAAATGCCTATCGGCTTCTATATCGGAATTGCCTATCGGCACCTATTGTTAAATTGCCAATCGGCAACTATATCTGAAATGCCTATCGGCACCTATATCGGAAATGCCTATCGGCACCTATTTTTGAAATGCCTATCGGAAACTAAATCTGAAATGCCTATCAGCACCTATATTTGAAATGCCTATCGGCAACCATATCTGGAATGCCTATCGGCACCTATATTTGAAATGCCTATTGGCTTCTAAATCTGAAATGCCTATCGGCATCTATTTTTAAAATGCCAATCGGCAACTATATCTGTAATGCCTATCGGCACCTATATCTGAAATGCCTATCGGCACCTATTTTTGAAATGCCTATCTGAAACTACATCTGAAATGCCTATCAGCACCAATATTTGAAATGCCTATCGGCAACCATATCTGAAATGCCTATCGATACCTATAATTGAATTACCTATCGGCTTCTATATCTGAAATGCCTATCGGCACCTATTTTTAAAATGCCAATCGGTAACTATATCAGAAATGCCTATCGGCACCTATATCTGAAAAACCTATCGGCACCAATTTTTGAAATGCCTATCGGAAACTACATCTGAAATGCCTATCAGCACCTATATTTGAAATGCCTATCGGCAACCATATCTGGAATGCCTATCGGCACCTATATTTGAAATGCCTATCGGCTTCTATATCTGAAATGCCTATCGGCACCTATTTTTAAAATGCCAATCGGCAACTATATCTGAAATGCCTATCGGCACCTATATCTGAAATGCCTATCGGCACCTATTTTTGAAATGCCTATCGGGAACTACATCTGAAATGTCTATCAGCACCTATATTTGAATTGCCTATCGGCAAACATATCTGAAATGCCTATCGGCACCTATATTTGAAATGCCTATCGGCTTCTATATCTAAAATGCCTATCGGCGCCTATTTTTAAAAGGCCAATCGGCAACTATATCTGAAATGCCTATCGGCACCTATATCTGAAATGCCTATCGGCACCTATATTTGAAATGCTTATCGGAAACTACATCTGAAATGCCTATCAGCACCTATATTTAAAATGCCTATCGGCAACCATATCTGGAATGCCTATCGGCACCTATATTTGAAATGCTTATCGGCTTCTATATCTGAAATGCCTATCGGCACATATTTTTAAAATGCCAATCGGCAACTATATCTGTAATGCCTATTGGCACCTATATCTGAAATGCCTATCGGCACCTATTTTTGAAATGCCTATCGGAAACTACATCTGAAATGCCTATCAGCGCCAATATTTGAAATGCCTATCGGCAACCATATCTGAAACGCCTATCGGCACCTATATTTGAAATGCCTATCGGCTTCTATATCTGAAATGCCTATCGACACCTATTTTTAAAATGCCAATTGGCAACTATATCTGAAATGTCTATCGGCACCTATATCTGAAATGCCTATCGGTACCTATTTTTGAAATACCTATCGGAAACTAAATCTGAAATGCCTATCAGCACTTATATTTGAAATGCCTATCGTCAACAATATCTGGTATGCCTATCGGCACCTATATTTGAAATGCCTATCGGCTTCTATATCTGAAATGCCTATCGGCACCTATTTTTAAAATGCCAATTGGCAACTATATCTGAAATGCCTATCGGCACCTATATCTTAAATGCCTATAGGCACCTATTCTTGAAATGCCTATCAATAACTACATCTGAAATGCCTATCAGCACCTATAATTGAAAAGCCTATCGGCAACCATATCTGGAATGCCTATCGGCACCTATATTTGAAATGCCTATCGGCTTCTATATCTGAAATGCCTATCGGCACCTATTTTTAAAATGCCAATCGGCACCTATATCTGAAATGCCATTCGGCATTTATATCTGAAATGCCTATCGACACCTATATTTGAAATGCCTATCGGCACCTATATTTTAAATGCCTATCGGCAACTATATCTGATATGCCTATCGGCACCTATATCTGAAATGCCTATCGGCACCTATTTTTGAAATGCCTATCGGAAACTACATCTAATATGCCTATCGGCACCTATTTTTAAAATGCCAATCGGCAACTATATCTGAAATGCCTATCGGCACCCATATCTGATATGCCTATCGGCACCAATTTTTGAAATGCCTATCGGAAACTACATCTGAAACACCTATCAGCACCTATATTTGAAATGCCTATCGGCAACCATATCTGGAATGCCTATCGACACCTATATTTGAATTACCTATCGCCTTCTATATCTGAAATGCCTATCGGCACCTATATTTAAAATGCAAATCGGCAACTATATCTGAAATGCCTATCGGCATCTATATCTGGAATGCCTATCGGCACCAATTTTTGAAATGCCTATCGGAAACTACATCTGAAATGCCTATCAGCACCTATATTTGAAATGCCTATCGGCAAGCATATCTGGAATGCCTATCGGCACCTATATTTGAAATGCCTATCGGCTTCTATATCTGAAATGCCTATCGGCACCTATTTTTAAAATGCCAATCGGCAATTATATCTGAAATGCCTCTCGGCACCTATATATGAAATACCGATCGGCACCTATTTTTCAAATGCCTATCGGTAACTACATCTGAAATGCCTATTAGCACCTATATTTGAAATGTCTATCGGCAACCATATTTGGAATGCCTTTCGGCACCTATATTTGAAATGCCTATCGGCTTCTATATCTGAAATGCCTATCGGCACCTATTTTTAAAATGCCAATCGGCAACTATATCTGAAATGCCTATCGGCACCTATATTTGAAATGCCCATCGGCACCTATTTTTGAAATGCCTATCGGAAACTACATCTAAAATGCCTATCAGCACCTATATTTGAAATGCCTATCGGCAACCATATCTTGAATGCCTATCGGCACCTATATTTGAAATGCCTATCGGCTTCTATATCTGAAATGCCTATCGACACCTATATTTGAAATACCTATCGGCTTCTATAACTGAAATGCCTATCGGCACCTATTTTTAAAATGCCAATCGGCAATTATATCTGAAATGCCTATCGGCACCTATATCTGAAATGCCTATCGGCACCAATTTTTGAAATGCCTATCGGAAACTACATCTGAAATGCCTATCAGCACCTATATTTGAAATGCCTATCGGCAACCATATCTGGAATGCCTATCGGCACCTATATTTGAAATGCCTATCGGCTTCTATATCTGAAATGCCTATCGGCACCTATTTTTAAAATGCCAATCGACAACTATATCTGAAATGCCTATCGGCACCAATTTTTGAAATGCCTATCGGAAACTACATCTGAAATGCCTATCAGCACCTATATTTGAAATGCCTATCGGCAACCATATCTGGAATGCCTATCGGCACCTATATTTGAAATGCCTATCGGCTTCTATATCTGAAATGCCTATCGGCACCTATTTTTAAAATGCCAATCGACAACTATATCTGAAATGCCTATCGGCACCTATATGTGAAATGCCTATCGGCACCTATTTTTGAAATGCCTATCGGAAAACTACATCTGAAATGCCTATCAGCACCTATATTTGAAATGCCTATCGGCACCTATATCTGAAATGCCTTTCGGCATTTATATCTGAAATGCCTATCGACACCTATATTTGAAATGCCCATCGGCACTTATATTTTAAATGCCTATCGGCAACTATATCTGATATGCCTATCGGCACCTATATCTAAAATGCCTATCGGCACCTATTTTTGAAATGCCTATAGGAAACTACATCTAAAATGCCTATCGGCACCTATTTTTAAAATTCCAATCGGCAACTATATCTGAAATGCCTATCGGCACCTATATCTGAAATGCCTATTGGCACCTATTTTTGAAATGCCTATCGGAAACTTAATCTGAAATGCCTATCAGTACCTATATTTGAAATGCCTATCGGCAACCATATCTGAAATGCCTATCGACACCTATATTTGAAATACCTATCGGCTTCTATATCTGAAATGCCTATCGGCACCTATTTTTAAAATGCCAATCGGCAACTATATCTGAAATGCCTATCGGCGCCTATATCTGAAATGCCTATCGGCACCTATTTTTGAAATGCCTATTGGAAACTACATCTGAAATGCCTATCTGCCCCTATATTTGAAATGCCTATCGGCAACCATATCTGAAATGCCTATCGACACCTATATTTGAAATACCTATCGGCTTCTATATCTGAAATGCCAATCGGCACCTATTTTTAAAATGCCAATCGGTAACTATATCTGAAATGCCTATCGGCACCTATATCTGAAATGCCTATCGGCACCAATTTTTGAAATGCCTATCGGAAACTACATCTGGAATGCCTATCAGCACCTATATTTGAAATGCCTATCGGCAACCATATCTGGAATGCCTTTCGGCACCTATATTTGTAATGCCTATCGGCTTCTATATCTGAAATGCCTATCGACACCTATTTTTAAAATGCCAATCGGCAACTATATCTGAAATGCCTATCGGCGCCTATATCTGAAATGCCTATCGGCACCTATTTTTGAAATGCCTATTGGAAACAACATCTGAAATGCCTATCAGCACCTATATTTGAAATGCCTATCGGCAACCATATCTGAAATGCCTATCGACACCTATATTTGAAATACCTATCGGCTTCTATATCTGATATGCCTATCGGCACCTATTTTTAAAATGCCAATCGGCAACTATATCTGAAATGCCAATCGGCACCTATATCTGAAATGCCTATCGGCACCAATTTTTGAAATGCCTATCGGAAACTACATCTGAAATGCCTATCAGCACCTATATTTGAAATTCCTAAGGGACAACCATATCTGGAATGCCTATCGGCTTCTATATTTGAAATGCCTATCGGCTTTCATATCTGAAATGCCTATCGACACCTATTTTTAAAATGCCAATTGGCAACTATATCTGAAATGCCTATCAGCACCTATATCTGAAATTCCTATCGGTACCTATATTTGAAATGCCTATCGGAAACTACATCTGAAATGCCTATCAGCACTTATATTTGAAATGCCTATCGGCAACCATATCTGGAATGCCTATCGGCACCTATATTTGAAATGCCTATCGGCTTCTATATCTGAAATGCCTATCGGCACCTATTTTTAAAATGCCATTCGGCAACTATATCTGAAATGCCTATCGGCACCTATATCTGAAATGCCTATCGGCACCTATTTTTGAAATGCCTTTCGGAAACTACATCTGAAATGCCTATCTGCTCCTATATTTGAAATGCCTATCGGCAACCATATCTGAAATGCCTATCGACACCTATATTTGAAATACCTATCGGCTTCTATATCTGAAATGCCTATCGGCACCTGTTTTTAAAATGCCAATTGGCAACTATATCTGAAATGCCTATCGGCACCTATATCTGAAATGCCTACCTGCATCAATTTTTGAAATGCCTATCGGAAACTACATATAAAATGCCTATCAGCACCTATATTTGAAATGCCTATCGGCAACCATATCTGAAATGCCTATCGGCACCTATATTTAAAATGCCTATCGGCTTCTATATCTGAAATGCCTATCGGCACCTATTATTAAAATGCCAATTGGCAACTATATCTGAAATGCCTATCGGCACCTATATCTGAAATGCCTATCGGCACCTATTTTTGAAATGCCTATCGGAAACTACATCTGAAATGCCTATCAGCACCTATATTTGAAATGTTTATCGGCAACCATATCTGGAATGCCTATCGGCACCTATATTTGAAATGCCTATCGGCTTCTATATCTGAAATGCCTATCGGCACCTATTTTTAAAATGCCAATCGGCAACTATATCTGAAATGCCTATCGGCATCTATATCTGGAATGCCTATCGGCACCTATATTTGAAATGCCTATCGGCTTCTATATCTGAAATGCCTATCGGCACCTATTTTTAAAATGCCAATCGGCTACTATATCTGAAATGCCTATCGGCACCTATGTCTGAAATGCCTATCGGCACCTATTTTTGAAATGCCTATCGGAAACCACATCTGAAATGCCTATCAGAACCTATATTTGAAATGCCTATCGCCAACCATATCTGGAATGCCTATCGGCACCTATATTTGAAATGCCTATCGGCTTCTATATCTGAAATGCCTATCGGCCCTATTTTTAAAATGCCAATCGGCAACTATATCTGATATGCCTATCGGCACCTATATCTGAAATGCCTATCGGCACCTATATCTGAAATGCCTATCGGCAACTATTTTTGTAATGCCTTTCGGAAACTACATCTGAAATGCCTATCTGCTCCTATATTTGAAATGCCTATCGGCAACCATATCTGAAATGCCTATCGACACCTATATTTGAAATACCTATCGGCTTCTATATCTGAAATGCCTATCGGCACCTGTTTTTAAATGCCAATCGGCAACTATATCTGAAATGCCTATCGGCACCTATATCTGAAATGCCTATCGGCATCAATTTTTGAAATGCCTATCGGAAACTACATCTAAAATGCCTATCAGCACCTATATTTGAAATGCCTATAGGCAACCATATCTGGAATGCCTATCGGCACCTATATTTGAAATGCCTATCGGCTTCTATATCTGAAATGCCTATCGGCACCTATTTTTAAAATGCTGATTGGCAACTATATCTGAAATGCCTATCGGCAACTATATCTGTAATGCCTTACGGCACCTATTTTTGAATTGCCTATCGGAAACTACATCTGAAATGCCTATCAGCACCTATATTTGAAATGCCTATCGGCAACCATATCTGGAATGCCTATCGGCACCTATTTTTAAAATGCCAATCGGTAACTATATCTGAAATGCCTATCGGCACATATATCTGAAATGCCTATCGGCACCTATATCTGAAATGCCTATCGGCACCAATTTTTGAAATGCCTATCGGAAACTACATCTGGAATGCTAATCAGCACCTATATTTGAAATGCCTATCGGCAACCATACCTGGAATGTGCCTATCGGCACCTATATTTGAAATGCCTATCGGTTTCTATATCTTAAATGCCTATTGGCACCTATTTTTAAAATGCCAATCGGCAACTATATCTGAAATGCCTATCGGCACCTATATCTGAAATGCCTATCGGCACCTATTTTTGAAATGCCTATCGGAAACAACATCTGAAATGCCTATCAGCACCTATATTTGAAATGCCTATCGGCAACCATATCTGGAATGCCTATCGGCACCTATATTTAAAATGCCTATCGGCTTCTATATCGGAAATGCCTATCGGCACCTATTGTTAAATTGCCAATCGGCAACTATATCTGAAATGCCTATCGGCACCTATATCGGAAATGCCTATCGGCACCTATTTTTGAAATGCCTATCGGAAACTAAATCTGAAATGCCTATCAGCACCTATATTTGAAATGCCTATCGGCAACCATATCTGGAATGCCTATCGGCACCTATATTTGAAATGCCTATTGGCTTCTAAATCTGAAATGCCTATCGGCATCTATTTTTAAAATGCCAATCGGCAACTATATCTGTAATGCCTATCGGCACCTATATCTGAAATGCCTATCGGCACCTATTTTTGAAATGCCTATCTGAAACTACATCTGAAATGCCTATCAGCACCAATATTTGAAATGCCTATCGGCAACCATATCTGAAATGCCTATCGATACCTATAATTGAATTACCTATCGGCTTCTATATCTGAAATGCCTATCGGCACCTATTTTTAAAATGCCAATCGGTAACTATATCAGAAATGCCTATCGGCACCTATATCTGAAAAACCTATCGGCACCAATTTTTGAAATGCCTATCGGAAACTACATCTGAAATGCCTATCAGCACCTATATTTGAAATGCCTATCGGCAACCATATCTGGAATGCCTATCGGCACCTATATTTGAAATGCCTATCGGCTTCTATATCTGAAATGCCTATCGGCACCTATTTTTAAAATGCCAATCGGCAACTATATCTGAAATGCCTATCGGCACCTATATCTGAAATGCCTATCGGCACCTATTTTTGAAATGCCTATCGGGAACTACATCTGAAATGTCTATCAGCACCTATATTTGAATTGCCTATCGGCAAACATATCTGAAATGCCTATCGGCACCTATATTTGAAATGCCTATCGGCTTCTATATCTAAAATGCCTATCGGCGCCTATTTTTAAAAGGCCAATCGGCAACTATATCTGAAATGCCTATCGGCACCTATATCTGAAATGCCTATCGGCACCTATATTTGAAATGCTTATCGGAAACTACATCTGAAATGCCTATCAGCACCTATATTTAAAATGCCTATCGGCAACCATATCTGGAATGCCTATCGGCACCTATATTTGAAATGCTTATCGGCTTCTATATCTGAAATGCCTATCGGCACATATTTTTAAAATGCCAATCGGCAACTATATCTGTAATGCCTATTGGCACCTATATCTGAAATGCCTATCGGCACCTATTTTTGAAATGCCTATCGGAAACTACATCTGAAATGCCTATCAGCGCCAATATTTGAAATGCCTATCGGCAACCATATCTGAAACGCCTATCGGCACCTATATTTGAAATGCCTATCGGCTTCTATATCTGAAATGCCTATCGACACCTATTTTTAAAATGCCAATTGGCAACTATATCTGAAATGTCTATCGGCACCTATATCTGAAATGCCTATCGGTACCTATTTTTGAAATACATATCGGAAACTAAATCTGAAATGCCTATCAGCACTTATATTTGAAATGCCTATCGTCAACAATATCTGGTATGCCTATCGGCACCTATATTTGAAATGCCTATCGGCTTCTATATCTGAAATGCCTATCGGCACCTATTTTTAAAATGCCAATTGGCAACTATATCTGAAATGCCTATCGGCACCTATATCTTAAATGCCTATAGGCACCTATTCTTGAAATGCCTATCAATAACTACATCTGAAATGCCTATCAGCACCTATAATTGAAAAGCCTATCGGCAACCATATCTGGAATGCCTATCGGCACCTATATTTGAAATGCCTATCGGCTTCTATATCTGAAATGCCTATCGGCACATATTTTTAAAATGCCAATCGGCA
This sequence comes from Venustoraphidia nigricollis, assembly GCA_034508555.1. Lineage (NCBI taxonomy): Eukaryota > Metazoa > Arthropoda > Insecta > Raphidioptera > Raphidiidae > Venustoraphidia > Venustoraphidia nigricollis. The sequence goes on from JAVRKA010000340.1 coordinate 118,226, forward strand.
ACTATATCCGAAATGCCTATCGGCACCTATATCTGAAATGCCTATCGGCACCTATTTTTGAAATGCCTATCGGAAACTACATCTGAAATGCCTATCAGCACCTATATATGAAATGCCTATCGGCAACCATATCTGGAATGCCTATCGGCACCTATATTTGAAATGCCTTTTGGCTTCTATATCTGAAATGCCTATCGGCATCTATTTTTAAAATGCCAATCGGCAACTATATCTGTAATGCCTATCGGCACCTATATCTGAAATGCCTATCGGCACCTATTTTTGAAATGCCTATCTGAAACTACATCTGAAATGCCTATCAGCACCAATATTTGAAATGCCTATCGGCAACCATATCTGAAATGCCTATCGACACCTATATTTGAATTACCTATCGCCTTCTATATCTGAAATGCCTATCGGCACCTATATTTAAAATGCAAATCGGCAACTATATCTGAAATGCCTATCGGCATCTATATCTGGAATGCCTATCGGCACCAATTTTTGAAATGCCTATCGGAAACTACATCTGAAATGCCTATCAGCACCTATATTTGAAATGCCTATCGGCAAGCATATCTGGAATGCCTATCGGCACCTATATTTGAAATGCCTATCGGCTTCTATATCTGAAATGCCTATCGGCACCTATTTTTAAAATGCCAATCGGCAATTATATCTGAAATGCCTCTCGGCACCTATATATGAAATACCGATCGGCACCTATTTTTCAAATGCCTATCGGTAACTACATCTGAAATGCCTATTAGCACCTATATTTGAAATGTCTATCGGCAACCATATTTGGAATGCCTTTCGGCACCTATATTTGAAATGCCTATCGGCTTCTATATCTGAAATGCCTATCGGCACCTATTTTTAAAATGCCAATCGGCAACTATATCTGAAATGCCTATCGGCACCTATATTTGAAATGCCCATCGGCACCTATTTTTGAAATGCCTATCGGAAACTACATCTAAAATGCCTATCAGCACCTATATTTGAAATGCCTATCGGCAACCATATCTTGAATGCCTATCGGCACCTATATTTGAAATGCCTATCGGCTTCTATATCTGAAATGCCTATCGACACCTATATTTGAAATACCTATCGGCTTCTATAACTGAAATGCCTATCGGCACCTATTTTTAAAATGCCAATCGGCAATTATATCTGAAATGCCTATCGGCACCTATATCTGAAATGCCTATCGGCACCAATTTTTGAAATGCCTATCGGAAACTACATCTGAAATGCCTATCAGCACCTATATTTGAAATGCCTATCGGCAACCATATCTGGAATGCCTATCGGCACCTATATTTGAAATGCCTATCGGCTTCTATATCTGAAATGCCTATCGGCACCTATTTTTAAAATGCCAATCGACAACTATATCTGAAATGCCTATCGGCACCTATATGTGAAATGCCTATCGGCACCTATTTTTGAAATGCCTATCGGAAACTACATCTGAAATGCCTATCAGCACCTATATTTGAAATGCCTATCGGCACCTATATCTGAAATGCCTTTCGGCATTTATATCTGAAATGCCTATCGACACCTATATTTGAAATGCCCATCGGCACTTATATTTTAAATGCCTATCGGCAACTATATCTGATATGCCTATCGGCACCTATATCTAAAATGCCTATCGGCACCTATTTTTGAAATGCCTATAGGAAACTACATCTAAAATGCCTATCGGCACCTATTTTTAAAATTCCAATCGGCAACTATATCTGAAATGCCTATCGGCACCTATATCTGAAATGCCTATTGGCACCTATTTTTGAAATGCCTATCGGAAACTTAATCTGAAATGCCTATCAGTACCTATATTTGAAATGCCTATCGGCAACCATATCTGAAATGCCTATCGACACCTATATTTGAAATACCTATCGGCTTCTATATCTGAAATGCCTATCGGCACCTATTTTTAAAATGCCAATCGGCAACTATATCTGAAATGCCTATCGGCGCCTATATCTGAAATGCCTATCGGCACCTATTTTTGAAATGCCTATTGGAAACTACATCTGAAATGCCTATCTGCCCCTATATTTGAAATGCCTATCGGCAACCATATCTGAAATGCCTATCGACACCTATATTTGAAATACCTATCGGCTTCTATATCTGAAATGCCAATCGGCACCTATTTTTAAAATGCCAATCGGTAACTATATCTGAAATGCCTATCGGCACCTATATCTGAAATGCCTATCGGCACCAATTTTTGAAATGCCTATCGGAAACTACATCTGGAATGCCTATCAGCACCTATATTTGAAATGCCTATCGGCAACCATATCTGGAATGCCTTTCGGCACCTATATTTGTAATGCCTATCGGCTTCTATATCTGAAATGCCTATCGACACCTATTTTTAAAATGCCAATCGGCAACTATATCTGAAATGCCTATCGGCGCCTATATCTGAAATGCCTATCGGCACCTATTTTTGAAATGCCTATTGGAAACAACATCTGAAATGCCTATCAGCACCTATATTTGAAATGCCTATCGGCAACCATATCTGAAATGCCTATCGACACCTATATTTGAAATACCTATCGGCTTCTATATCTGATATGCCTATCGGCACCTATTTTTAAAATGCCAATCGGCAACTATATCTGAAATGCCAATCGGCACCTATATCTGAAATGCCTATCGGCACCAATTTTTGAAATGCCTATCGGAAACTACATCTGAAATGCCTATCAGCACCTATATTTGAAATTCCTAAGGGACAACCATATCTGGAATGCCTATCGGCTTCTATATTTGAAATGCCTATCGGCTTTCATATCTGAAATGCCTATCGACACCTATTTTTAAAATGCCAATTGGCAACTATATCTGAAATGCCTATCAGCACCTATATCTGAAATTCCTATCGGTACCTATATTTGAAATGCCTATCGGAAACTACATCTGAAATGCCTATCAGCACTTATATTTGAAATGCCTATCGGCAACCATATCTGGAATGCCTATCGGCACCTATATTTGAAATGCCTATCGGCTTCTATATCTGAAATGCCTATCGGCACCTATTTTTAAAATGCCATTCGGCAACTATATCTGAAATGCCTATCGGCACCTATATCTGAAATGCCTATCGGCACCTATTTTTGAAATGCCTTTCGGAAACTACATCTGAAATGCCTATCTGCTCCTATATTTGAAATGCCTATCGGCAACCATATCTGAAATGCCTATCGACACCTATATTTGAAATACCTATCGGCTTCTATATCTGAAATGCCTATCGGCACCTGTTTTTAAAATGCCAATTGGCAACTATATCTGAAATGCCTATCGGCACCTATATCTGAAATGCCTACCTGCATCAATTTTTGAAATGCCTATCGGAAACTACATATAAAATGCCTATCAGCACCTATATTTGAAATGCCTATCGGCAACCATATCTGAAATGCCTATCGGCACCTATATTTAAAATGCCTATCGGCTTCTATATCTGAAATGCCTATCGGCACCTATTATTAAAATGCCAATTGGCAACTATATCTGAAATGCCTATCGGCACCTATTCTTGAAATGCCTATCGGAAACTACATCTTAAATGCCTTTCGGCACCTATTTTTAAAATGCCAATCGGCAACTATATCTGAAATGCCTATCGGCACCTATATTTGAAATGCCTATCGGCTTCTATATCTGAAATGCCTATCGGCACCTATTTTTAAAATGCCAATCGGCAACTATATCAGAAGTGCCTATCGGCACCTATATCTGAAATGCCTATCGGCACCTATTTTTGAAATGCCTATCGAAAACTACATCTGAAATGCCTATCAGCACCTTTATTTGAAATGCCAATCGGCAACAACATCAGAAATGCCTATCGGCACCTATATCTGAAATGCCTTTCGGCATTTATATCTGAAATGCCTATCGACACCTATATTTGAAATGCCTATCGGCACATATATTTTGAATGCCTATCGGCAACTATTTCTGATATGCCTATCGGCACCTATATCTAAAATGCCTATCGGCACCTATTTTTGAAATGCCTATCGGAAACTACATCTTAAATGCCTTTCGGCACCTATTTTTAAAATGCCAATCGGCAACTATATGTGAAATGCCTTTCGGCACCTATATCTGAAATGCCTATCGGCACCAATTTTTGAAAAGCCTATCGGAAACTACATCTGAAATGCCTATCAGCACCTATATTTGAAATGCCTATCGGCAACCATATCTGGAATGCCTATCGGCACCTATATTTGAAATGCCTATCGGCTTCTATATCTGAAATGCCTATCGGCACCTATTTTTGAAATGCCTATCGGAAACTACATCTGAAATGCAAATCAGCACCTATTTTTGAAATGCCTATCACCAACCATATCTGGAATGCCTATCGGCACCTATATTTGAAATGCCTATCGGCACCTATTTTTAAAATGCCAATCGGCAACTATATCTGAAGTGCCTATCGGCACCTATATCTGAAATGCCATTCGGCACCTATTTTTGAAATGCCTATCGAAAACTACATCTGAAATGCCTATCAGCTTCTATATTTGAAATGCCTATCGGCAACCACATCAGAAATGCCTATCGGCACCTATATCTGAAAGGCCTTTCGGCATTTATATCTGAAATGCCTATCGACACCTATATTTGAAATGCCTATCGGCACCTATATTTTAATTGCCTATCGGCAACTATATTTGATATGCCTATCGGCACCTATATCTAAAATGCCTATCGGCACCTATTTTTGAAATGCCTATCGGAAACTACATCTGAAATGCCTATCAGCACCTATATCTGAAATGCCTTTCGGCATTTATATCTAAAATGCCTATCGACACCTATATTTAAAATGCCTATCGGCACCTATATTTTAAATGCCTATCGGCAACTATATCTGATATGCCTATCGGCACCTATATCTGAAATGCCTATCGGCACCTATTTTTGAAATGCCTATCGGAAACTACATCTTAAATGCCTTTCGGCACCTATTTTTAAAATGCCAATCGGCAACTATATCTGAAATGCCTATCGGCACCTATATTTGAAATGCCTATCGGCTTTTATATCTGAAATGCCTATCGGCACCTATTTTTAAAATGCCAATCGGCAACTATATCTGAAGTGCCTATCGGCACCTATAACTGAAATGCCTATCGGCACCTATTTTTGAAATGCCTATCGAAAACTACATCTGAAATGCCTATCAGCACCTATATTTGAAATGCCTATCGGCAGCCACATCAGAAATGCCTATCGGCACCTATATCTGAAATGCCTTTCGGCATTTATATCTGAAATGCCTATCGACACCTATATTTGAAATGCCTATCGGCACCTATATTTTAAATGCCTATCGGCAACTATATCTGATATGCCTATCGGCACATATATCTGATATGCCTATCGGCACCTATTTTTGAAATGCCCATCGGAAACTACATCTTAAATGCCTTTCGGCGCCTTTTTTTTTAAAATGCCAATCGGCAACTATATCTGTAATGCCTATCGGCACCTTTATCTGAAATGCCTATCGGCACCTATTTTTGAAATGCCTTTCGGAAACTACATCTGAAATGCCTATCTGCACCTATATTTGAAATGTCTATCGGCAACCATATCTGAAATGCCTATCGACACCTATATTTGAAATACCTATCGGCTTCTATATCTGAAATGCCTATCGGCACCTGTTTTTAAAATGCCAATCGGCAACTATATCTGAAATGCCTATCGGCACCTATATCTGAAATGCCTATCGGCACCTATATCTGAAATGCCTATCGGCATCAATTTTTGAAATGCCTATCGGAAACTACATCTAAAATGCCTATCAGCACCTATATTTGAAACGCCTACGGCAACCATATCTGGAATGCCTATCGGCACCTATATTTGAAATGCCTATCGGCTTCTATATCTGAAAAGCCAATCGGCACCTATTTTTAAAATGCCAATTGGCAACTATATCTGAAATGCCTGTCGGAACCTATATCTGAAATGCCTATCAGGACCTATTTTTGAAATGCCTATCGGAAACTACATCTGAAATGCCTATCAGCACCTTTATTTGAAATGCCTATCGGCAACCATATCTGGAATGCCTATCGGCACCTATATTTGAAATGCCTATCGGCTTCTATATCTGAAATGCCTATCGGCACCTATTTTTAAAATGCCAATCGGCAACTATATCTGACATGCCTATCGGCACCTATATCTAAAATGCCAATCGGCACCTATTTTTGAAAATGCCTATCGGAAACTTACATCTGAAATGCCTATCAGCACCTATATTTGAAATGCCTATCGGCAACCATATCTGAAATGCCTATCGACACCTATATTTGAAATACCTATCGGCTTCTATATCTGAAATGCCTATCGGCACCTATTTTTAAAATGCCAATCGGTAACTATATCTGACATGCCTATCGGCACCTATATCTAAAATGCCAATCGGCACCTATTTTTGAAATGCCTATCGGAAACTTACATCTGAAATGCCTATCAGCACCTATATTTGAAATGCCTATCGGCAACCATATCTGAAATGCCTATCGACACCTATATTTGAAATACCTATCGGCTTCTATATCTGGAATGCCTATCGGCACCTATATTTGAAATGCCCATCGGCTTCTATATCTGAAATGCCTATCGACACCTATTTTAAAAATGCCAATCGGCAACTATATCTGAAATGCCTATCGGCACCTATTTTTGAAATGCCTATCGGAAACTACATCTGAAATGCCTATTAGCACCTATATTCGAAATGCCTATCGGCAACCATATCTGAAATGCCTATCGACACCTATATTTGAAATACCTATCGGCTTCTATATCTGAAATGCCTATCGGCACCTATTTTTAAAATGCCAATCGGCAATTATATCTGAAATGCCTATCGGCACCTATATCTGAAATGCCTATCGGCATCAATTTTTGAAATGCCTATCGGAAACTACATCTAAAATGCCTATCAGCACCTATATTTGAAACGCCTACGGCAACCATATCTGGAATGCCTATCGGCACCTATATTTGAAATGCCTATCGGCTTCTATATCTGAAAAGCCAATCGGCACCTATTTTTAAAATGCCAATTGGCAACTATATCTGAAATGCCTGTCGGAACCTTTATCTGAAATGCCTATCGGCACCTATTTTTGAAATGCCTTTCGGAAACTACATCTGAAATGCCTATCTGCTCCTATATTTGAAATGTCTATCGGCAACCATATCTGAAATGCCTATCGACACCTATATTTGAAATACCTATCGGCTTCTATATCTGAAATGCCTATCGGCACCTGTTTTTAAAATGCCAATCGGCAACTATATCTGAAATGCCTATCGGCACCTATATCTGAAATGCCTATCGGCATCAATTTTTGAAATGCCTATCGGAAACTACATCTAAAATGCCTATCAGCACCTATATTTGAAACGCCTACGGCAACCATATCTGGAATGCCTATCGGCACCTATATTTGAAATGCCTATCGGCTTCTATATCTGAAAAGCCAATCGGCACCTATTTTTAAAATGCCAATTGGCAACTATATCTGAAATGCCTGTCGGAACCTATATCTGAAATGCCTATCAGGACCTATTTTTGAAATGCCTATCGGAAACTACATCTGAAATGCCTATCAGCACCTTTATTTGAAATGCCTATCGGCAACCATATCTGGAATGCCTATCGGCACCTATATTTGAAATGCCTATCGGCTTCTATATCTGAAATGCCTATCGGCACCTATTTTTAAAATGCCAATCGGCAACTATATCTGACATGCCTATCGGCACCTATATCTAAAATGCCAATCGGCACCTATTTTTGAAATGCCTATCGGAAACTTACATCTGAAATGCCTATCAGCACCTATATTTGAAATGCCTATCGGCAACCATATCTGAAATGCCTATCGACACCTATATTTGAAATACCTATCGGCTTCTATATCTGAAATGCCTATCGGCACCTATTTTTAAAATGCCAATCGGTAACTATATCTGACATGCCTATCGGCACCTATATCTAAAATGCCAATCGGCACCTATTTTTGAAATGCCTATCGGAAACTTACATCTGAAATGCCTATCAGCACCTATATTTGAAATGCCTATCGGCAACCATATCTGAAATGCCTATCGACACCTATATTTGAAATACCTATCGGCTTCTATATCTGGAATGCCTATCGGCACCTATATTTGAAATGCCCATCGGCTTCTATATCTGAAATGCCTATCGACACCTATTTTAAAAATGCCAATCGGCAACTATATCTGAAATGCCTATCGGCACCTATTTTTGAAATGCCTATCGGAAACTACATCTGAAATGCCTATTAGCACCTATATTCGAAATGCCTATCGGCAACCATATCTGAAATGCCTATCGACACCTATATTTGAAATACCTATCGGCTTCTATATCTGAAATGCCTATCGGCACCTATTTTTAAAATGCCAATCGGCAATTATATCTGAAATGCCTATCGGCACCTATATCTGAAATGCCTATCGGCATCAATTTTTGAAATGCCTATCGGAAACTACATCTAAAATGCCTATCAGCACCTATATTTGAAACGCCTACGGCAACCATATCTGGAATGCCTATCGGCACCTATATTTGAAATGCCTATCGGCTTCTATATCTGAAATGCCTATCGGCACCTATTTTTAAAATGCCAATCGGCAACTATATCTGACATGCCTATCGGCACCTATATCTAAAATGCCAATCGGCACCTATTTTTGAAATGCCTATCGGAAACTTATATCTGAAATGCCTATCAGCACCTATATTTGAAATGCCTATCGGCAACCATATCTGAAATGCCTATCGACACCTATATTTGTAATACCTATCGGCTTCTATATCTGAAATGCCTATCGGCACCTATTTTTAAAATGCCAATCGGTAACTATATCTGAAATGCCTATCGGCACCTATATCTGAAATGCCTATCGGCACTAATTTTTGAAATGCCTATCGGAAACTACATCTGGAATGCCTATCAGCACCTATATTTGAAATGCCTATCGGCAACCATATCTGGAATGCCTATCGGCACCTATATTTGAAATGCCCATCGGCTTCTATATCTGAAATGCCTATCGATACCTATTTTAAAAATGCCAATCGGCAACTATATCTGAAATGCCTATCGGCACCTATTTTTGAAATGCCTATCGGAAACTACATCTGAAATGCCTATTAGCACCTATATTCGAAATGCCTATCGGCAACCATATCTGAAATGCCTATCGACACCTATATTTGAAATACCTATCGGCTTCTATATCTGAAATGCCTATCGGCACCTATTTTTAAAATGCCAATCGGCAACTATATCTGAAATGCCTATCGGCACCTATATCTGAAATGCCTATCGGCACCTATTTTTGAAATGCCTATCGGAAACTACATCTGAAATGCCTATCAGCACATATATCTGTAATGCCTATCGGCAACCATATCTGAAATCCCTATCGACACCTATATTTGAAATAAGTACCTTTCGGCTTCTATATCTGAAATGTCTATCGGCACCTATTTTTAAAATGCCAATAGGCAACTATATCTGAAATGCCTATCGGCACCTATATCTGAAATGCCTATCGGCACCAATTTTTGAAATACCTATCGGAAACTACATCTGAAATGCCTATCAGCACATATATTTGAAATGCCTATCGGCAACCATATCTGCAATGCTTATCGGCACCTATATTTGAAATGCCTAAAGGCTTCTATATCTGAAATGCCTATCGGCACCTATTTTTAAAATGCCAATCGGCAACTATATCTGAAATGCCTATCGGCAACCATATCTGAAATGCCTATCGGCACCTATTTTTGAAATGCCTATCGGAAACTACATCTGAAATGCCTGTCAGCACCTATATTTGAAATGCCTATCGGCAACCATATCTGGAATGCCTATCGGCACCTATATTTGAAATGCCTATCGGCTTCTATATCTGAAATGCCTAACGGCACCTATTTTTAAAATGCCAATCGGCAACTATATCTGAAGTGCCTATCGGCACCTATATCTGAAATGCCTATCGGCACCTATTTTTGAAATGCCTATCGAAAACTACATCTGAAATGCCTATCAGCAACTATATTTGTAATGCCTATCGGCAACCACATCAGAAATGCCTATCGGCACCTATATCTGAAATGCCTTTCGGCATTTATATCTGAAATGCCTATCGACACCTATATTTTAAATGGCTATTGGCACCTATATTTTAAATCCCTATCGGCAACTATATCTGATATGCCTATCGGCACCTATATCTGAAATGCCTATCGGCACCTATTTTTAAAATGCCAATCGGCAACTATATCTGAAATGCCTATCGGCACCTTAATCTGAAATGCCTATCGGCACCTATTTTTGAAATGCCTATCGGAAACTACATCTGAAATGCCTATCAGCACCTATATTTGAAATGCCTATCGGCAACCATATCTGAAATGCCTATCGACACCTATATTTGAAATACCTATCGGCTTCTATATCTGAAATGCCTATCGGCACCTATTTTTAAAATGCCAATCGGCAACTATATCTGATATGCCTATCGGGACCTATATCTGAAATGACTATCGGCACCAATTTTTGAAATGCCTATCGGAAACTACATCTGAAATGTCTATCAGCACCATTATTTGAAATGCCTATCGGCAACCATATCTGGAATGCTTATCGGCACCTATATTTGAAATGCCTATCGGCTTCTATATCTAAAATGCCTATCGACACCTATTTTTAAAATGCCAATTGGCAACTATATCTGAAATGCCTATCGGCACCTATTTTTGAAATGCTTTTGGGAAACTACATCTGAAATGCCTATCTGCTCCTATATTTGAAATGCCTATCGGCAACCATATCTGAAATGCCTATCAACACCTATATTTGAAATACCTATCGGCTTCTATATCTGAAATGCCTATCGGCACCTGTTTTTAAAATGCCAATCGGCAACTATATCTGAAATGCCTATCGGCACCTATATCTGAAATGCCTATCGGCATCAATTTTTGAAATGCCTATCGGCATCAATTTTTGAAATGCCTATCGGAAACTACATCTAAAATGCCTATCAGCACCTATATTTGAAATGCCTATCGGCAACCATATCTGGAATGCCTATCGGCACCTATATTTGAAATGCCTATCGGCTTCTATATCTGAAATGCCTATCGGCACCTATTTTTTATAATGCCAATTGGCAACTATATCTGAAATGCCTATCGGCACCTATATCTGAAATGACTATCGGCACCTATTTTTGAAATGCCTATCGGAAACTACATCTGAAATGATTATCAGCATTTATGTTTGAAATGCCTATTGGCAACCATATCTGGAATGCCTATCGGCACCTATATTTGAAATGCCTATCGGCTTCTATATCTGGAATGCCTATCGGCACCTATATCTGAAATGACTATCGGCACCTATTTTTGAAATGCTTTTCGGAAACTACATCTGAAATGCCTATTAGCTCCTATATTTGAAATGCCTATCGGCAACCATATCTGAAATGCCTATCGACACCTATATTTAAAATGCCTATCGGCTTCTATATCTGAAATGCCTATCAGCACCTGTTTTTAAAATGCCAATTGGCAACTATATCTGAAATGCCTATCGGCACCTATATCTAAAATGCCTATCTGCATCAATTTTTGAAATGCCTATCGGAAACTTCATATAAAATGCCTATCAGCACCTATATTTGAAATGCCTATCGGCAACCATATCTGGAATGCCTATCGGCACCTATATTTAAAATGCCTATCGGCTTCTATATCTGAAATGCCTATCGGCACCTATTATTAAAATGCCAATTGGCAACTATATCTGAAATGCCTATCGGCACCTATATCTGAAATGCCTATCGGCACCTATTTTTGAAATGCCTATCGGAAACTACATCTGAAATGCCTATCAGCACCTATATTTGAAATGTTTATCGGCAACCATATCTGGAATGCCTATCGGCACCTATATATGAAATGACTATCGGCTTCTATATCTAAAATGCCTATCGGCACCTATTTTTAAAATGCCAATCGGCAACTATATCTGAAATGCCTATCGGCATCTATATCTGGAATGCCTATCGGCACCTATATTTGAAATGCCTATCGGCTTCTACATCTGAAATGCCTATCGGCACCTATTTTTAAAATGCCAATCGGCTACTATATCTGAAATGCCTATCGGCACCTATATCTGAAATGCCTATCGGCACCTATATCTGAAATGCCTATCGGCACCTATTTTTGAAATGCCTATCGGAAACTACATCTGAAATGCCTATCAGAACCTATATTTGAAATGCCTATCGGCAACCATATCTGGAATGCCTATCGGCACCTATATTTGAAATGCCTATCGGCTTCTATATCTGAAATGCCTATCGGCACCTATTTTTAAAATGCCAATCGGCAACTATATCTGTAATGCCTATCGGCACCTATATCTGAAATGCCTATCGGCACCTATTTTTGAAATGCCTATCGGAAACTACATCTGAAATGCCTATCAGCACCAATATTTGAAATGCCTATCGGCAAACATATCTGAAATGCCTATCGACACCTATATTTGAAATACCTATCGGCTTCTATATCTGAAATGCCTATCGGCACCTATTTTTAAAATGCCAATCGGCAACTATATCTGAAATGCCTCTCGGCACCTATATCTGAAATGCCTATCGGCACCAATTTTTGAAATGCCTATCGGAAACTACATCTGAAATGCCTATCAGCACCTATATTTGAAATGCCTATCGGCAACCATATCTGGAATGCCTATCGGCACCTATATTTGAGAAGCCTATCGGCTTATATATCTGAAATGCCTATCAGCACCTATTTTTAAAATGCCAATCGGCAACTATATCTGAAATGCCTATCGGCATCTATATCTGAAATACCTATCGGCACCTATTTTTGAAATGCCTATCGGAAACTACATCTGAAATGCAAATCAGCACCTATATTTGAAATGCCTATCACCAACCATATCTGGAACGCCTATCGGCAAATATATTTGAAATGCCTATCGGCACCTATTTTTAAAATGCCAATCGGCAACTATGTCTGAAGTGCCTATCGGCACCTATATCTGAAATGCCTATCGGCACCTATTTTTGAAATGCCTATCGAAAACTACATCTGAAATGCCTATCAGCACCTATATTTGAAATGCCTATCGGCAACCATATCTCGAATGCCTATCGGCACCTATATTTGAAATGCCTATCGGCTTCTATATCTGAAATGCCTAACGGCACCTATTTTTAAAATGCCAATCGGCAACTATATCTGAAGTGCCTATCGGCACCTATATCTGAAATGCCTATCGGCACCTATTTTTGAAATGCCTATCGAAAACTGCATCTGAAATGCCTATCAGCAACTATATTTGTAATGCCTATCGGCAACCACATCAGAAATGCCTATCGGCACCTATATCTGAAATACCTATCGGCTTCTATATCTGAAATGCCTATCGGCACCTATTTTTAAAATGCCAATCGGCAACTATATCTGAAATGCCTATCGGCACCTATATCTGAAATGCCTATCGGCACCTATTTTTGAAATGCCTATCGGAAACTACATCTGAAATGCCTATCAGCACCTATATTTGAAATGCCTATCGGCAACCATATCTGAAATGCCTATCGACACCTATATTTGAAATACCTATCGGCTTCTATATCTGAAATGCCTATCGGCACCTATTTTTAAAATGCCAATCGGCAACTATATCTGAAATGCCTATCGGCACCTATTTTTGAAATGCCTATCGGCAACCATATCTGGAATGCCTATCGGCACCTATATTTGAAATGCCTATCGGCAACCATATCTGGAATGCCTATCGGCACCTATATTTGATATGCCTATCGGCTTCTATATCTGAAATGCCTATCGGCACCTATTTTTAAAATGCCAATCGGCAACTATATCTGAAGTGCCTATCGGCACCTATATCTGAAATGCCTATCGGCACCTATTTTTGAAATGCCGATCGAAAACTACATATGAAATGCCTATCAGCACCTATATTTGATATGCCTATCGGCAACCACATCAGAAATGATTATCGGCACCTATATCTGAAATGACTTTCGGCATTTATATCTGAAATGCCTATCGACACCTCTATTTAAAATGCCTATCGGCACCTATATTTTAAATGCCTATCTGCAACTATATCTGATATGCCTATCGGCACGTATATCTGAAATGCCTATCGGCACCTATTTTTGAAATGCCTATCAGAAACTACATCTCAAATGCCTATCGGCACCTATTTTTAAAATGCCAATCGGCAACTATATCTGAAATGCCTATCGGCTACTATATCTAAAATGCCTATCGGCACCTATTTTTGAAATGCCTATCGGAAACTACATCTGAAATGACTATCAGCACCTATATGTGAAATGCCTATCGGCAACCATATCTGAAATGCCTATCGACACCTATATTTGAAATACCAATCGGCTTCTATATCTGAAATGACTATCGGCACCTATTTTTTAAATGCCAATCGGCAACTATATCTGAAATGCCTATCGGCACCTAAATCTGAAATGCCTATCGGCACCAATTTTTGGGATGCCTATCGAAATATACATCTGAAATGCCAATCAGCACCTATATTTGAAATGCCTATCGGCAACCATATCTGGAATGCCTATCGGCACCTATATTTGAAATGCCTATCGGCTTCTATATTTGAAATGCCTATCGACACCTATTTTTAAAATGCCAATTGGCAACTATATCTGAAATGCCTATCGGCACCTATATCTGAAATGCCTCTCAGGACCTATTTTTGAAATGCCTATCGAAAACTACTTCTGAAATGCCTATCAGCACCTATATTTAAATGCCTATCGGCAACCATATCTGGAGTGCCTATCGGCACCTATATTTGAAATGCCTATCGGCTTCTATATCTCAAATGCCTATCGGCACCTATTTTTAAATTGCCAATCGGCAACTATATCTGACATGCCTATCGGCACCTATATCAAAAATGCCTATCGGCACTAATTTTTGAAATGCCTATCGGAAACTACATCTGGAATGCCTATCAGCACCTATATATTTGAAATGCTTATCGGCAAACATATCTGGAATGCGTATCGGCACCTATATTTTAAATGCCTATCGGCTTCTATATCTGAAATGCCTATCGACACCTATTTTTAAAATGCCAATCGGCACCTATATCTGAAATGCCTATCGGCACCTATTTTTGAAATGCCTATCGGAAACTACATCTGAAATGCCTATCAGCACATATATCTGTAATGCCTATCGGCAACCATATCTGAAATCCCTATCGACACCTATATTTGAAATACCTATCGGCTTCTATATCTGAAATGCCTATCGGCACCTATTTTTAAAATTCCATAGGCTATATCTGAAATGCCTATCGGCACCTATATCTGAAATATCTATCGGCACCAATTTTTGAAATACCTATCGGAAACTACATCTGAAATGCCTATCTGCTCCTATATTTGAAATGCCTATCGGCAACCATATCTGAAATGCCTGTAGACACCTATATTTGAAATACCTATCGGCTTCTATATCTGAAATGCCTATCGGCACCTGTTTTTAAAATGCCAATCGGCAACTATATCTGAAATGCCTATCGGCACTTATATCTGAAATGCCTATCGGCATCAATTTTTGAAATGCCTATCGGAAACTACATATAAAATTCCTATCAGCACAGTAGATGATAATAGGTATGTCCTGGACCAACCGATTTGATGACGTTTCAGGTCGCAGAATCGCTCATTTTTGCCCCCACCACTTTTTAATAATTTGTGCAATATTTGCATGGTGGTCGTCGACGACGACTCTCTCGACGTTCTTCGTTAATAGCCCCCTACCCCACCGTCCCCTCTTCCGCCCCCCATCCGACGACAAGAGTTCGTCGAGACGTTGCAACGGGGTTATTTTTTTACTGATGCGTTTGAATGGTATATTGTAGTTTATTGCAAAAGATAACCCCAGGTAGGTATGCAATCTGCAATACATGAGCTAGAGAGCGATGTCTTCGATATTTTAATCGCCTACAACGTAGGCAGCCCGCACAGCTTTTTTTTTCATGACAGAGCCAGTGTGTTTTCGAACTCGGGACTTTTAGGTCGGCCGTTCAACACTCTACCACAGAGCCATCGCACCGTATTGCCCAAGCGTCGTTAAAACATGTATATATAAAACACGTTGCGTTACACAGAAACACGTCGCTTCTATGATCATTTAAGGTTGTACATTGCTATCAAGTACAATATGTGATGCGTTATAATTGGAATTTATTATAATAGGTTATAATAATAAGCATGTATTTTATTTATATCAAACTCTTTATTTAAAACATCATATTATTATAAAAATCTTCCTAGTAGCTTTTTTATAGGTTCAGACAGGAATAAATTCTAGAGGTTAGATAAAAGAATATTACTTCTATAATAATATTGTCCTCGCAATAAGTTTTATTAATTTGTTAGCTTTGCACCTCTCCAAACTGTTCACTTTTACAATACATCACTCACGTACTATGCTATAAAACTGCAATGAGCTGTTATTTGTCAATAGCTAAACGTTGAGAAATTAAAAATTAATTACTACTCAATAATAAACCTGAAATAACAAATAACTTGCATAATTGTTTTAAACATAAAGTTTCTTTTATTTTATTACAATAAAAGTTTCAATTACGTCTACAAAATACATAACATGCAATTAAAACGGTACAAAAACATTATATTAGATGAGCTCTGAGCTCCGACAACTGGATTCATGAATCTGGAATGTAATTTAAACTTTCTAGCAAAATCAATAAGATCATTTATTTCTGACTCACTATTTGAGTCACTGCTACTCAAACTTTCCCCATCCTTGTCAACTGAACTATAGTATCTTCTTAACGAGTCAGCAGCTACAGTGGTGGCTGAAAAAATGACGTATAACCTTTCATTTCTCTTATACTTGTTATTTTATTTTCATGATGCGACAGCCGGTGTGGTTTATAAAAACTGGAATATTATCTGATAGATTTATTTTTATCCGACTCAAAATAGTTAATCCGATATCGTACGCGTCGTTAGTGTTGGAACTTTTAAATCTTTCCATCATGATTCTAAGTAAATAAAAATATATTATCAACATAGTTTTTTGTTTTGAATTTTATTTTTTTCCATCATGATTCTATTTTTCCATCATGATTCTAAGTAAATAAAAATATATTGTCAACATAGTTTTTTGTTTTGAATTTTATTTAGTTATATTATGTAAATAGGAGAGATGGTTGGAAATAAATAATAACATAAAATGTTTGTATTTATATTACATTTTTATTTTAATGAACTAATAATTAACAATAGGCGCTCAAACTACGCCGAAAATAAGAATTGCATATAAAAGACGTAAAGTATCTTTCCATCGCATAGATCGAAAATCTGAAAAAAATAAAACAAACCGTTTTAGCATATTAATACTTACATTCAATTAATAATTCATTTTCATCCGACAAATTCATACATGATAATTTAACATTTTCATATATATATTATATTCGATAAATTAACTCCAGTAATTATAATAATTACTTGTAACAGGTTGGAACAGGTTGGGTTCGTTACAAAAAAATAATTAATGTAGTCAAGCACGTTTTTTTGGAGAAAACAAAAAACTAATTTTCACGGTCCTGTGAATGATTTTTAATAGTTAAAATTAACAGTATAACACATCTAGTAATTTGTTTCATCGAAATTTATTCACAAAACAAACTATTTCATCGAAATTTATTCACAAAACAAACTATTAAGTCTGTGGGTTTGTATTATACAATCACACATGAAATTATAAAATACATCAAATTATATCAATACAATCACACATGAAATTATAAAATACATCAAATTATATCAAAATATTGCAAAGTTCCGTCTTTTAGGCGCATTGTTCGGTGTTCCCACACTTGTGGTATTCGACTGTCGTCAGCAGTCATCGTATGCTCAATGACTGAGCTGACACCAGTGGCGGCGTCGATAGACATTATGTCTTGTTAAAACAGTTAAAATTAACAAAATAGGTATATCACTTCACACACTCGCTCTTCGACATGTACTACTAGGTCTGCCTCACGTCTTCCAGTCCAACGTTGATTTTTACACAAATAACGAACTCTAATACAAAAAAGAACTCGCTTTTAATTTAAACAAAATTCTTAATCATATTTTGAGTCCGCAACTTGTGCAGTTGCGGGGAATTTTATGTGCGGAGTTGCGGGGAATTTTATGTGCTAGTTGACATAATTATGTCAACTAGCACAAGTTGCGGGGAATTGAAAGTTGCTTCTACGTCTTTCAAATGCAATTCTTAATTTTGTGTAGTTTTGTGAGATGAGATACAATTCTTATTCGGCGTTAAGCACAGGTGAGATGAGATACAATTCTTATTCGGCGTTAAGCACAGGTGAGAGAGAGAGAGATTGTAGATTATAGACGCTCAGATGAGATACAATTCTTATTCGGCGTGTAATTCGGATACATACAATTCTTAATGATAAGGACGATGTTTGAGCTACCACCAGAAAGTGGTTGAGTTGACAGTCAGTCATGTATTAAAGAAAACTCGTTTATAGCTCTTCGCAGTAATATAGAAGTTTGCAATATAACTGTTCGCAGTAATATAGAAGTTTGCAATATAGCTCTTCGCAATAACATAGAAGTTTGCAAGTCAAAGTTTTAAAGGTTGGAAAAAATAAAAAAAGATATATTTTTCCGTAATAAAAGTAAAAGGAATAATTAAAAAAATGTACATACATATAAACCATGCACTGCATGCATGTAAACAAAATTTTTAAAATAAAAAAAAAGATATTTTTGGCTTGGAAGGGCATTTCCTCCCCTCCATGAATATGCTTATAGCGGCAATCCTCGCTTATACATACAATAAATTGTATAAAATGGAATTTTTTTAAAGATTGTATAAACAAAGAATAATTTTCACAATGTGCAAATTGTATTAAAAAATTAGGACACGAGGTTGTTACTAAATTATCAAAAAAGGAAAAAATACAATGCGAATAAATGTTTCGTGTTTTTTAGCAAAAAAAAAAATTTTAAACATCATCCAGAAAAAAATCGGTTAAATATGTTAAAAATAAAAATTTAATAAAATGTAAGAGATTTAAAAATATATAAATGTCTTTTCGATATAAACAAAACGTTTAATGTGATGATTAATCATTTATAATCAATATAATAATATAAACTAAAAGTTTATAACAACTTTTTCTAGAAAGATCAATATAATATTAATATAAACTAAAAAAAGTTTATAATGACTTTCCAGAAAGCTGTACTACCATCGGATGTGGGTATTGAAAGGACACTCTTAATACTAAAATAAATTTAAAAACAGATAAATAAAATAAGCAGTTAAAAAAAATAATAAAATTCTTACCAGTTTTTATTTAATTATTACGACGGTTCCACCATTTAAAACTATAAGTTAATGAAGTAGCATATACGCTGGTCAACCTCTTTTATACGGTTTTAAGAGATTAAATCGCATCATATGATAAGTCATAGGCGGGTGTATAAGGATTTTAATACACACATTTAACCACATTTTAATAATCAACCGGATGTTCCAGCATACATTGTGTTATATGAAATTATTTACAGTGTCTCTTGTAGTAACTGAAGAGTAACAAGATATTTTTAACCGACACGTAATCGACAGATCCTGGGTTTGAATCCCGTAAGCGACATTGTGAATAAATAATTTTTCAAACGTATAGCATTCTAAAAAACACATACAGATGTTTCTGTAATGCTGTATTATGTAAAAAAATAAGTGCAGTTTAATTAAATATTTTTATTCAATTAATTTCATTAATTTTATATTGTTTGCAATTTCCATATACAAAATGACGTATTATTTTCCATAATAGCATACGGCATAAAATCATACATTTATAGCGACCTTCGGATTTAAAATGAAAATAGTACGACATAGCCTTTATTAATACTTAACATCAAGTGGGTTGTAAAAAAAATATTTTAGGATTTTTTGCATTGATCGCTATGTGAGGTTTAGAAATGGTGTGTAAAATAAGCTATTGGACTTCAAATTATTATTTAGATAATAAGATATTTCAACATAATATATTGTAAATAATAAACTCTCAAAATAAAAATGCGACACTGGTATATTATATTTTGTAAACAAATAAAAAGCCGCACCTAGATTCTAAATGGTATGTATGTATTTAGTAAGGCTGTTTTTACACTAATTACATTAAATTAACAATTCAACACAAAACTATAGTTTATCCTAAATTTACGTAGGTTATCCATAGAATTAGCTACAGAACTAATTGTATGAGGGGTGGTAATTACAAATCTATCTGATAATTTGTTATGTCTTTTGTTATTTTAATGTTTTTTTAAATCTCAACATTTTTTTTGTAATGCAAGCCTATATTACATATTTTTTTTAAATTACCCTATTTAAAATAATAACATCTTTTTTTAAATTGAATATTAATTCAATCTGTGTTTTTTTGTGTAAAGCATATCCAAGTTAAACTTCAAAGTAAAAAGTTGAGGATCTCGCCTTATTTTTCACCGCGTGACCGCGGAACTAAAAAAAAAATATATTAAAAAACTATAGCTTTAGAGAGAAGTTATACATTACAGTTTTACGTATATGTGTAATGTCGCCTTCCTAGTGTGAAGGTACCTTTACAGATTTGTAATGACTATAAATATTGATGCGTTGAAAACAAGTTGATAAAAATGAAAAAAACAATATTAACCTTGATTAGTATTCAAGTGATGTGTTAATGTAATATATATTGCAACAACAACACTGTCTATGAATTCTGATCACGAAAATCAGAAAAACAAAATCTTCTCTTATTATAGACTCTCCACACGTGCACATAACATACGATATAAAAAATAACCACCTCTGTAACGTTAAGTTCTCTTTGGTATGTCAGTTAAGTGTAGAAAATAGTCTATAATAGCGATGTGGTGATGTCTGCAGTGCGCTAAGCAAGGTTTCAATAACCAGAGAGAAAGTTTTTGTTACGTTTATTAAAAACGGACCGTAACCCATTTGCCAACATCAGATTATTGTGCACGAGGTCAGTGTTCAGTAAACGTTTTTTTGCTTCAAAGTTTTTTTGTATTAATACTGAAGTAAGTACCAAATTTATTATATATTAAATTATGCAATTATATCACCATAATATAAACATATAGAACTCTTTAATTTTTTATAGTATTACAAAGTTGAAAAAATCAATAGATATAATATCCGAGAAACATAAAAGCGATTAATAATTGATAGTTTCAATATTATTTACAGAGAAAATTAATAAAAAAATGAGTGATATTTACCGTATTATTGAATAAGCAGTATGAATTACAAGAAAACGTGTTAACGTCGCAAACATCAAGTTTACGTTTCTGTGGTAATTCAGTTTGTTTACGTCGTTGTAAATAAATTTTCTTGCTGACAATTTTTCCTTTCCATCGATATTGTCTGCAGGCTGTGTTCACTCAGTATATTTCTATCAGAATTTGTATTTTTAAATCGTTCCCAGGTCACGGCAAGGCGCTTCGAGCGATTTTTATTTTTTGCAACCATGGAAACGTTTATATTTCAAATTGTAATCAATCTAGAGTTCACAAACTGTCATTCAAAAAATTGTTTTATCATTTATAAAATAATATTTGATATAAGAATGGGTCGTTATTGTGACGAACTGTGAAAAATCTCAAAGTACGATTATTTTACATGTCCTAAGCAATCACGAGGTAAGTTACACTTGTGATCTAAAAGCATTTATCATTTTCAATGTATTTTGTAAATTCCAGTAAATTCATACTGTTTAGCTACTATATTATAAGCTCCACGAAGTTTAAATTATAGCAATTTTTTAATTTTACAAATGAGATAAGTCTTAAATGAGTTATTGAGAATATTGAAACAAATATAACAATCAAATATAGACAATAAATGTGATTATCTTTCAAACCATCGATTATCTAAGTTGTTCGTTCTTTTATTTAGGTTTTAGAAGAAAGTTCGAAAGGAAGCGACACCAAAAGGATAGTCGATTTATCACCAAAAGGCTCGCTATTATTACAAAGTCGCCAGAGGCATGCTAAAAACCGCCAGAAAAATCGACTTGAGTAGGTACAGGAGATAATCATAAACGCATAGAACTTCTATGCGTTTATGATTATTTATGATTATCTATGATAGAAGCCTTAATACGACCAGGTACTCAGTGCACAAGCGTTTATTCGGTGTGTAATGAAGTAATTGTGTTATTTAAAATAAACTGACGTTTATTCTGATAGCACAACTTTGCAAGTATTTTTACATAAGGACTTATGTAAGTAAAGTAAATAATATATTAAGAGAATTAGATGTAAGATTTGCTAACGATAATATTAAAAAACTAGATTTAAAAAATATATTCTATTAGAAATAGTAAGTTTTCAAAAAACTCACTATTTCAATCTTCATATTTTTTTTATTTTTTTAATTTGAATTTTGCGGTACCGGTAAAATGGCATCAGCAGCGCCACTTGCACTGGTGACCTGGGACAGAACAAAAATGTAAAATTTGACCTTGAACGTCAAGTCTATAAAACTATCTAATCTATGATTGTCTGTAAGGGTTTTTCTAAAATTGGATAATACCAACTATTAAAATGGTGCGGTGTTGTAACGCTTTCCTGAATAAAAAAACAAGAATTATTTTAATCATTAAATAAAATAGAATTAAATTGGAAATTTACAAACGTATGTATTTGTCCCCTATTTTTTCACTTTAATTTTTGGAATGATTTGTGACGATGATCAGTGACAAAAAATTAAAAGTTTTTTATTTTTTTTAAATTTAAATTCAAGGTACAGTCACAAACAATAGTTATTTTACAATTTTCACTTATATTTGTTGACATTGCGTAAATCGTTGTTTGACCAATCTATACCAATATATAAAGATCTATGATCTTAAGTGTCAGAAGTTAAAAAAGATGGCGAATATGCGCTATGACGACAGTCATAACAGGGGTAAATAGTTATAATTTTGATAATAATTGTAAAGTTGATAAATAAAACTGCTAAAAATAAAAACATTATTTTTCCTTTCATAATAAAAATAAATAATATAATAACAATATTGAGATTTTTATGTTAATATTATTAAAATGATCACTAAATTTTATTCTTTTAGAAAACTTAATATCAAAATGTTATTAACTTTTGTTTCCGATTGTATCGACAAATCATCCTTAAATTGATTTTTTAAAGAACGAAGCTTTTCGATGTCCAGAGAAAAATTAGATTTGTACAAATTATGATTTTTTAGACAAATTAATTACTTTTACGTGGCTGCTTTTTTTAAATTTTAACACATAATATCAACTAAGATTTATTTTCTATTTTTTTCTATTTTTTCAGAATTTAAAATGTTTAAATGTGGAAATTGTGACAAATTGTTCTCACATTATGAGAGTCTCTTCAGGCACAAAAAAGTGTGCGGAAAACTTTACAGCTTTAATCATCTTTGTGAAAAATGCGGCATTTTAATGTCAGATGGGCTTGCAGAACATTCTTGCTTGACATTTTTAAAACGTAAAACTTTGCTCAACTTCAACTCCGAATCCAATAAAAAATGTAAAGTACTTAAACAGGAAGAAACTTGTAACAGTGAAAATATAAAATGTACTTCTCTCACACAAAATGCTGATAATGATAAATTATGTGAGATTTGTAATATATTTGTAAAAAATATGTTCGCACATATGCGTAGCAAAGCGCACAAAGCTAATTTTATAGCTTGCGATTCTTTTAACAACGACTCGAATATACGTATTTTGCAAACAGCTTTCAAATCTAGAATTGCTAGCTATCAAATATCTGATTCCAACCATTTTGCGTGTATAGATGATTTTATGACTGAAATAAAACGCAAATTTTCAAATGTAATTATCAGTTATATTATTCAACATAATGCTGTTAAAATAAACGTGGAACTATTTGCTATTTATGAAAAGAATGTTAATGATGAATCTATAAGCGATATAAAGTCATTCAACACAAAGAACCGCATAGTAACAATATCGGATAATATTAAGGATGTTTTTTCAAAGTTCACTTCTGAAGTAAGGACTCAAAGCCAAGAATTTGAGGGTGCAGGTTCGGGTTGGTCGTTGAAAAAAGTGCTTTTCTTAGAGGTGTATATCAATAAATATACACCGCTAAGAGGATCAATGCATATAGATTTACCTAAAGATATTAAAGCTCGGCATGCGGTTTTAAATCTTCAAAAT
The DNA here is from genome assembly GCA_034508555.1 of Venustoraphidia nigricollis. NCBI lineage: Eukaryota > Metazoa > Arthropoda > Insecta > Raphidioptera > Raphidiidae > Venustoraphidia > Venustoraphidia nigricollis. The sequence continues at coordinate 142,730 of JAVRKA010000340.1, forward strand.
GCAGATGAATTCTGCTTTAAGTGGGCTATATTATCAGCTCTATATCCGGCGAAAGATCATGCTAATAGAATATCTAAATACTTACAGTATTCTGATACACTTAATTTTGCCGACATCGAGTTTCCTGTATCAATAAAAGATATTTCCAAGTTTGAACGGTTAAATAAAATTAGTGTAAATGTTTGGGGCATTGAGGGAGAAAATGGAAAGTCTAAAATTGTCGGCCCACTCCATCATACGAAAAAGCGTCTATCAACACATGTTAATTTGCTGTACATTACCGACGGACAACTTGAACATTTTTGTTGGATAAAAAACATGTCAAAACTTATATCATCGCAACTCTCTAAGCACACTGAGGTTAAAAATATCTGCGATGGATGCTTAGCTTATTTTCAAACCGGTGCTAAATTAGAACGCCATCAACGCGAAGATTGTGGTCACGTGAGCGTCATTCTGCCTAAAGAGGGTGAAAACATGGTTAAATTTAAAAATTATGCTAAGCAACTTAATGTTCCATATGTGATTTACGCCGATTTTGAGGCAATTTTAAAACCAATCAGCACGTGCAATCCCAGCCCAGATAATTCTTATACGATGGATGTAAATTTACACGAAGCGCATAGTTACGGATACTACATTCATTGCTCATTCGACGAGAGTCAGTCGCGATATGTTTCATATCGCGGTAAAAACTGTACAGATACGTTTATGCGCATGATATATACCGAAGCTGAACATATCTCAAAAGTGTTGAACACCGTTGAACCTATGCGTATATCTAACGAAGAGGAATTATTATTTCAAACGAGTTCACTATGTCACATCTGCAGCGGAAAACTTGATGAAGATAGAGTTAGAGATCACTGCCATCTTACCGGCAAATTCAGAGGCCCGGCGCATAATGAATGTAATATTAATTATAAACTTCCGAAGTTTATACCCGTTGTGTTGCATAATCTGTCAAACTACGATGGACACTTGATAGTTCCAGCCTTAGGACTTGATAATGGTAAAATTAATGTTATTCCCGAAAATAAGCAAAAATACATTTCATTCTCCAAACGTATTGGTAATGGCATCGAGCTTCGCTTCATCGACTCACTCCGTTTTATGACATCCAGTTTGGAAAAGTTAGCTTCAAATCTACCACCGGAATTAAAACACATTACCAGACGAAATTTTCCAGCAGATGAGCATTTTAATCAGGTTACTGTTAAGGGTGTATATCCGTATGAATACACAGATTCTTGGGAAAGACTTGAAGAATCTGAACTACCAGCGATCGAGAAGTTTCACTCTAAGTTGACCGATTCTAACATTACGCCTGAAGAGTATGAGCGGGCTAAGAAAGTCTGGACGTCGTTTGACTGTAAAACGCTTGGCGAGTACAGCGATTTGTACTTGAAAACCGATGTCCTGCTTCTAGCTGACGTTTTTGAGAATTTTCGTCACGTATGTTACGAAGCATACGGGCTCGATCTGCTCCAATACTATACGGCCCCAGGCCTTAGCTGGGACGCTATGCTGAAATATACCCATATCCAATTGGAATTGTTGACAGATATAGATATGCTACATTTTGTTAAGAAAGGTATACGTGGCGGTATCGCGCAGTGTTCGGGGCATCGGGCTGTTGCCAACAATAAATATCTTGATAATTACGATCCTGAGAAGCTGAGCAATTATATTATTTACTTGGACGCAAATAACCTAGTAAGCTAATACTTATATAATACTTATATAATTAATACTTATATGATATAACACATGTTTTTAACACCTATTTTTTTTTCTTTTTTTCATTGAAGTATGGATACGCCATGTCTCTAAATCTTCCAACCGGTGGTTTTCGATGGTTAGATAAAAGTGAGGTTGATGCATTTGATGTCAACGCCGTATCATCTACAAGCGACGAAGGTTATTTTCTCGAGGTGGATCTCAAATATCCTAAACATTTACACGATCTCCATCGTGATTTACCGTTTTGTGTTGAAAATTTAATCCCCCCAGAAGCTACAACAAAAAACTCAAAGCTAATTCCAAACGTTATGGATAAATCGAAATACGTTATACATATTCGAAATCTTCAGCAGGCTTTAAAACATGGTCTAGTGTTGGAGAAAACACATCGCGTGCTTCGATTTAATCAGTCGCCGTGGCTGAAGTCGTATATTGAGCTAAACACAACGATGCGGACGAACGCTTGCAACGATTTTGAAAAGGATTTTTTTAAACTGATGAATAATTCGGTCTTTGGTAGGTTTTTTTAATTAATTCAACTTCATACTATACTATAGTGACATGATTATATTTTCTATTCAATTCTAGGAAAAACTATGGAATCTGTCGACAAAAGACTTGATGTACGCATTGTCTCAAAATGGGAGAACGTTGGTAAAAGGTTAGGTGCTAGAGCGCTCATCGCACGACCAAATTTTCATTCGCTTACCATTTTTAAAGATGAGCTGGTTGCAATACAACTAAATAAATTAAAAGTTAAATATGATAAACCTATTTATATTGGCTTTACTGTCCTCGAACTATTTAAGGAACTTATGTATGAATTCCATCATGAAAAAATGATTCCTCTGTATGGCGATTGTTTAGAACTATTATACTTTGACACAGACGGGCTAATTTATAATATTTATACCGACGATGTATATGCGGATATGAAGGCCCACATCCATTTGTACGACACTTCGGACTATGCTTTGAATAATCCTTACGCTCTACCGTTGGTGAATAAAAAAGTCTTGGGAAAAATGAAAGATGAGCTAAGGGGGCGGCGTGCTTGCGAATATAATGGCGTATGTGCAAAAACTTACAGTATTGTTATCGAAGGAGAAACTGAGATCAAGAAAGCTAAAGGTGTTAAAAAATCCACTGTTGCTAATCACCTATCTAGGCAGGACTATCGCGCATGCGTCTTAAATAAAAAGGAGGCATTGCGCGTAATGTATACATTTAAAACTACCAAACACGAAGTACGAACATGCAAATTGAAAAAAGTTGCTCTAAGTGCTAGGGCTGACGATAAACGGTTCCAACTCCCAGGATTGACTAAAACGCTGCCTTGGGGGCATCATCGTATACAGCAGGCTGAATTTCTCGGTGCATTAGATCTATGTTATGATAAGCGTAAATAGGTAATTATTTTTTTCCTATAAATATCGATAGATTTCTAAATTTTGATTCATTCGAAGCGTAAATAGGTAATTATTTTTTTCCTATAAATATCGATAGATTTCTAAATTTTGATTCATTCGCTATCTTTTAGTGGAGGAGGGTGGTATATTACTCAACATCAATTTTCACTTTTTGAAAAACATATTTTGAGTTTTTTGAAAAAATTAAAGTACATCAGCTATATACTAAATATGTTTAAATGTCAAGAATGTTATAAATCCTTTAATAATGAAAGCTGCTATAAAACTCACACAATTTCGTGTAGTGGTAGTAATAGTCGATGCCAAAGCTGTAATAAAATTTTTATGTGGTCTGATGCTTTAAAAAATCATAAATGTTCAAAAATGTCGTGTTATAAGCGTGAAATTGACACTGCTGACGATTTACTAAATCGTACATGCTTAGATCGCCCCTCTAACGTCACAGGGAGTGGACTGAAAAACAGTTTAGATAATAATACATCTTGTCATAATAATAAATTATTTTATTGTAGAAAATGCGACGTTTCTACTGCTATAAGAAACAAGATCTCTCATAAAAAAAGTTTATTGCATAAACAAGGAACAATTATATCGACAATTTATACCGATGACGATTTGAGGATAAATATTGTAGAACTTGAATCTACATTTAAAAAGCGCATTGCGACCTATCGCGTGTATAATGAAGCTAGAGAATTTACTAGCGTTAATGATTATATGACATCAGTTAAAAGGATAGTGATACAGCTTATTCAAAATAAAATAGATAAACTTGTGGCGATAAAAATTAATTTTGAGCTTTTTGCACAATACATATTGCAAAAGCCTTCTACTGATCAGGAAATTGTTGGCGATATAAAGTCTTTTAACACCAGGTTTGAAGTAATAAATAAGTTTTCAAATCTTTCAGAAATATATAATCGTTACAGCTCGAAAATTGAAGCAAAAAGTCAGGAATTTCAAGAGCGAGATAGCGGATGGGCTTTATCGAAACTGTTATTCCTAGAAATCAATCTTAATGAATATAATCCAATTAAAAATATTTAAGTTATACTTTAATAATATATTTTTCAGATTTAACGCTAATAATATTCTTTTTTCAGACTCTAATTACTCTTATTTACTCTTATTGTAGGTTTCTACTACTAGGTTTGAAGTAATAAACGTGTTTTTTAAATGTTTCAGAAAAATATGATTTGTCGTTACAGCTCAAAGATTGAAGAAAGCGGATGGGCTTTATCGAAACTATTATTGCGGATACTTTTTTATATTTAAAAACGCTTTTTTACAGGATTTTATGTTTATGTCAACTGCAATTTTTTTAACTATAAACTATTGGAGATTTCATAAAAGAGTCTTTCGTAATTATTAGTATTAAAATTAACTATTTTTTATCCATATTAATCTTTTGAACCCTAAATCCTTTTTTCTCCCTATGCGCGTTGGATCTCTAAGGTGCATAAATCCTATCCCAGCATAGGAATGTGATACTTGCTCGTTAGTCTATGCCGCATAGTTGAACAAATCTCACGCGGATAGGGGTGTATAATGCCTACGTCATTCGATTATCCGCGAGAGATTTTTCCAACTAGCAAAATCACAACACGCGTAATTATGTAACCTCTTTTTTTACACAATCTAAAAAATATGTTTTTTTTATAGGTTCTATAAGTCCGATGACACTTGATCAGCTGTGCTGTTTGTGCAAGTTTGTGCACAGGCAGATCTAGCTGTTTCTGTTCGAATCCCGGCGGGTAGATGTGGTTAATACTTTTTCCTACTATCTTTCGCCGAGAAACGGTAATTCCTGTACCCCGACCGTCTTGATTAAGATTTTCCATGGTTTCCCCTCAATTAATTCCAGATAAATATCGAGATGGTTCCTTATTCGAGACCATGGCCGATTACCTACCAAAACTCCTAGCTCAAAAATTGCCTATCCTATCCTAATTTCCTGTAATTCCTTCATTCACCCATTATTAATAATATAATAATAAGATAATGTAAGTTTTTATGCATGTTTTAAATATTGTTACACCCCTGTAATATAATCAAACACTTACTGTTTATAGAAAGCGATATGCAACCAAAATAAAGATGATTGTAGTCCCCAAATACAAAATTTAACAATATACTTACTTGGTTGGTTAATATTTTGTTTAACCTATATCTATTATACCCTATATCTATAAAGTATATCTAGATAATAGTGTAATTGTTTTAACCAATAAAATCTATTAAAGATAGTTGAATTTATAAAAAGTGTTATATATGTGTAGAAAACATTATGTAAATAGGAGAGATGGTTGGAAATGAATAATAACATTTTAAGTATTTTTTAAAATTGTATATATATTAATCATAAGTGTTACATGGTATTCAGTATTCAAATTATAATAAAATCAGTGAATATATAATTTATTTACAATGTATTAACTGTTTAAGTGTACAATATTTCTTGGAATTTCACATAATTCAGATCTGTTTACGATGTAGTTAATCGTTACGCTTATTATTGTTAGATATTTTTTTTGAAAGAACGGGGTGACGCCGTTCCACTCTTATCTTTTTAAGCAAATTCAGTTTCGATTCAGTAGACTTATTCTTCTCTCTGACAAAAGCTTTTTGTTCGTTTATACATTTTAATTCGAGTTATATGTATTTTTTGAAAAAAATTATTTGATCAAATCCCTTTTCCTGAGCTGTTGCACTATCGATTGAATTTCTTCTTTATGTTCCGATTTCGCACCCCCGACTTCATACAAGACCTTCAATCGTTCGATTAATATATTCGGGTCTTCGTAATCACTTGGAGAGTCGTTATTGTCATCAGAATAATGTAAGGAAATCGACTCTTCACAGTTCACTTCCGGTTTCTCTTTATAGCAGTTAACTTGTTTTTTTACCGAATGGGGGGCGGAAGAGGGGGCGGTGGGGTAGGGGGCTATTAACGAAGAACGTCGAGAGAGTCGTCGTCGACGACCACCATGCAAATATTGCACAAATTTTAAAAAGTGGTGGGGGCAAAAATGAGCGATTCTGCGACCTGAAACGTCATCAAATCGGTTGGTCCAGGATATACCTATTATCATCTACTCAGCACATATATTTGAAATGCCTATCGGCAACCATTTCTGGAATGCCTATCGGCACCTATATTTAAAATGCCTATCGGCTTCTATATCTGAAATGCCTATCGGCACCTATTTTTAAAATGCCAATTGGCAACTATATCTGAAATGCCTATCGACACCTATATCTGAAATGCCTATCGGCACATATTTTTGAAATGCCTATCGGAAACTACATCTGAAATGCCTATCAGCACCTATATTTGAAATGCCTATCAGCAACCATATCTGGAATGCCTATCGGCACCTATATTTGAAATGCCTATCGGCTTCTATATCTGAAATGCCTATCGGCACCTATTTTGAAAATGCCAATCGGCAACTATATCTGAAATGCCTATCGGCATCTATATCTGGAATGCCTATCGGCACCTACATTTGAAACGCCTATCGGCTTCTATATCTGAAATGCCTATCGGCACCTATTTTTAAAATGCCAATCGGCTACTATATCTGAAATGCCTATCGGCACCTATATCTGAAATGCCTATCGGCACCTATTTTTGAAATGCCTATCGGAAACTACATCTGAAATGCCTATGAGCACCTATATTTGAAATGCCTATCGGCAACCATATCTGGAATGCCTATCGGCACTTATATTTGAAATACCTATCGGCTTCTATATTTGAAATGCCTATCAGCACCTATTTTTAAAAATGCCAATCGGCAACTATATCTGAAATGCCTATCGGCACCTATATCTGAAATGCCTATCGGCACCAATTTTTGAAAAGCCTATCGGAAACTACATCTAAAATGCCTATCAGCACCTATATTTGAAATGCCTATCGGCAACCATATCTGGAATGCCTATCGGCACCTATATTTGAAATGCCTATCGGCTTCTATATCTGAAATGCCTATCGGCACCTATTTTTAAAATGCCAATCGGCAACTATATCTGTAATGCCTATCGGCACCTTTATCTGAAATACCCATCGGCACCTATTTTTGAAATGCCTATCGGAAACTACATCTGAAATGCAAATCAGCACCTATATTTGAAATGCCTATCACCAACCATATCTGGAATGCCTATCGGCACCTATATTTAAAATGCCTATCGGCACCTATTTTTAAAATGCCAATCTGCAACTATATCTGATATGCCTATCGGCACGTATATCTGAAATGCCTATCGGCACCTATTTTTGAAATGCCTATCAGAAACTACATCTCAAATGCCTATCGGCACCTATTTTTAAAATGCCAATCGGCAACTATATCTGAAATGCCTATCGGCTACTATATCTAAAATGCCTATCGGCACCTATTTTTGAAATGCCTATCGGAAACTACATCTGAAATGACTATCAGCACCTATATGTGAAATGCCTATCGGCAACCATATCTGAAATGCCTATCGACACCTATATTTGAAATACCAATCGGCTTCTATATCTGAAATGACTATCGGCACCTATTTTTAAAATGCCAATCGGCAACTATATCTGAAATGCCTATCGGCACCTAAATCTGAAATGCCTATCGGCACCAATTTTTGGGATGCCTATCGGAATCTACATCTGAAATGCCAATCAGCACCTATATTTGAAATGCCTATCGGCAACCATATCTGGAATACCTATCGGCACCTATATTTGAAATGCCTATCGGCTTCTATATTTGAAATGCCTATCGACACCTATTTTTAAAATGCCAATTGGCAACTATATCTGAAATGCCTATCGGCACCTATATCTGAAATGCCTATCGGTACCTATTTTTGAAATGCCTATCGGAAACTACATCTGAAATGCCTATCAGCACTTATATTTGAAATGCCTATCGGCAACCATATCTGGAATGCCTATCGGCACCTATATTTGAAATGCCTATCGGCTTCTATATCTGAAATGCTTATCGGCACCTATTTTTAAAATGCCAATCGGCAAATATATCTGAAATGCCTATCGACACCTATATTTGAAATGCCTATCGGCACCTATTTTTGAAATGCCTTTTGAAAACTACATCTGAAATGCGTATCTGCTCATATATTTGAAATGCCTATCGGCAACCATATCTGAAATGCCTATCGACACCTATATTTGAAATACCTATCGGCTTCTATATCTGAAATGCCTATCGGCACCTGTTTTTAAAATGCCAATCGGCAACTATATCTGAAATGCCTATCGGCACCTATATTTGAAATGCCTATCGGCTTCTATATCTGAAATGCCTATCGGCACCTATTTTTAAAATGCCAATCGGCAACTATATCTGAAATGCCTATCGGCACCTATATCTGAAATGCCTAATGGCACCTATTTTTGAAATGCCTATCGAAAACTACATCTGAAATGCCTATCAGCACCTATATTTGAAATGCCTATCGGCAACCATATCTGAAATGCCTATCGACTCATATACTTGAAATGCCTATCGGCTTCTATATCTGAAATGCCTATCGACACCTATTTTTAAAATGCCATTTGGCAACTATATCTGAAATGCCTATCGGCACCTATATCTGAAAAGCCTATCAACACCTATTTTTGAAATGCCTATCGGAAACTACATCTGAAATGCCTATCAGCACCTATATTTGAAATGCCTATCGGCAACCATATCTGGAATGCCTATCGGCACCTATATTTGAAATGCCTATCGGCTTCTATATCTGAAACGCCTAATGGCACCTATTTTTAAAATGCCAATCGGCAACTATATCTGAAATGCCTATCAGCACCTATATCTGAAATGCCTATCGGCACCTATTTTTGAAATGCCTATCGGAAACTACATCTGAAATGCCTATCAGCACCTATATTTGAAATGCCTATCGGCAACCATATCTGGAATGCCTATCGGCACCTATATTTGAAATGCCTATCGGCTTTTATATGTGAATTGCCTATCCGCACCTATTTTTAAAATTCCAATCGGCAACTATATCTGAAATGCCTATCGGCACCTATATCTAAAATGCCTATCGGCACCTATTTTTGAAATGCCTATCGGAAACTACATATGAAATGCCCATCAGCACCTATATTTGAAATGCTTATCGGCAACCATATCTGAAACGCCTATCGACACCTATATTTGAAATACCTATCGGCTTCTATATCTGGAATGACTATCGGCACCTATTTTTAAAATGCCTATCGGCAACTATATCTGAAATGCCTATCGGCACCTATATCTGAAACGCCTATCGGCACCTATTTTTGAAATGCCTATCGGAAACTACATCTGAAATGCCTATCAGCACCTATATTTGAAATCCCTATCGGCAACCATATCTGGAATGCTTATCGGCACCTATATTTGAAATGCCTATCGGCTTCTATATCTGAAATGCCTATCGGCACCTATTTTTAAAATGCCAATCGGCAACTATATCTGAAATTACTATCAGCAACTATATCTGAAATGCCTATCGGCACCTATTTTTGAAATGCCTATCGGAAACTACATCTGAAATGCCTATCAGCACCTATATTTGAAATGCCTATCGGCAACCATATCTGGAATGCCTATCGGCACCTATATTTGAAATGCCTATCGGCTTCTATATCTGAATTGCCTATCCGCACCTATTTTTAAAATGCCAATCGGCAACTATATCTGAAATGCCTATCGGCACCTATATCTGAAATACCTATCGGCACCTATTTTTGAAATGCCTATCGGAAACTACATATGAAATGCCCATCAGCACCTATATTTGAAATGCTTATCGGCAACCATATCTGAAATGCCTATCGACACCTATATTTGAAATACCTATCGGCTTCTATATCTGAAATGCCTATCGGCACCTATTTTTAAAATGCCAATCGGTAACTATATCTGAAATGTCTATCGGCACCTATATCTGAAATGCCTTTCGGCACCAATTTTTGAAATGCCTATCGGAAACTACAACTGGAATGCCTATCATCACCTATATTTGAAATGCCTATCGGCAACCATATCTGGAATGCTTAACGGCACCTATATTTGAAAAGCCTCTCGGCTTCTATATCTGAAATGCCTATCGGCACCTATTTTTAAAATGCCAATCGGCAACTATATCTGAAATGCCTATCGGCACCTATATCTGAAATGCCTATCGGCAACAATTTTTGAAATGCCTATCGGAAACTACATCTGAAATGCCTATCAGCACCTATATTTGAAATCCCTATCGGCAACCATATCTGGAATGCTTATCGGCACCTATATTTGAAATGCCTATCGGCTTCTATATCTGAAATGCCTATCGGCACAAATTTTTAAAATGCCAATCGGCAACTATATCTAAAATTACTATCAGCCCCTATATCTGAAATGCCTATCGGCACCTATTTTTTAAATGCCTATCGGAAACTACATCTGAAATGCCTATCAGCACCTATATTTGAAATGCCTATCGGCAACCATATCCGGAATGCCTATCGGCACCTATATTTGAAATGCCTATCGGCTTCTATATCTGAATTGCCTATCGGCACCTATTTTTAAAATGCCAATCGGCAACTATATCTGAAATGCCTATCGGCACCTATATCTGAAATGCCTATCGGCACCTATTTTTGAAATGCCTATCGAAAACTACATCTGAAATGCCTATCAGCACCTATATTTGAAATGCCTATCGGCAACCATATCTTGAATGCCTACCGGCACCTATTTTTGAAATGCCTATCGGAAACTACATCTGAAATGCCTATCAGCACCTATATTTGAAATACCTATCGGCAACCATATCTGGAATGCCTATCGGCACCTATATTTAAAATGCCTATCGGCTTCTATATCTGAAATGCCTATCGGCACCTATTTTGAAAATGCCTATCGGCAACTATATCTGAAGTGCCTATCGGCACCTATATCTGAAATGCCTATCGGCACCTATTTTTGAAATGCCTGTCGAAAACTACATCTGAAATGCCTATCAGCACCTATATTTGAAATGCCTATCGGCAACCACATCAGAAATTCCTATCTGCACCTATATCTGAAATGCCTTTCGGCATTTATATCTGAAATGCTTATCGACACCTATATTTGAAATGCCTATCGGCACCTATATTTTAAATGCCTGTCGGCAACTATATCTGATATGCCTATCGGCACCTATATCTGAAATGCCTATCGGCACCTATTTTTGAAATGCCTATCGGAAACTACATCTAAATTGCCTATCGGCACCTATTTTTAAAATGCCAATCGGCAACTATATCTTAAATGCCTATCAGCACCTATATTTGAAATGCCTATCGGCAACAATATCTGGAATGCCTATCGACACCTATATTTGAAATGCCTATCGGCTTCTATATCTGAAATGCCTATCGACACCTATTTTTAAAATGCCAATTGGCAACTATATCTGCAATGCCTATCGGCACCTATATCTGAAATGCCTATCGGTACCTATTTTTGAAATGCCTATCGGAAACTACATCTGAAATGCCTATCAGCACTTATATTTGAAATGCCTATCGGCAACCATATCTGGAATGCCTATCGGCACCTATATTTGAAATGCCTATCGGCTTCTATATCTGAAAAGCCTATCGGCACCTATTTTTAAAATGCCAATCGGCAACTGTATCTGAAATGCCTATCGGCACCTATATCTGAAATGCCTATCGGCACCTATTTTTGTAATGCTTTTCGTAAACTACATCTAAAATGCCTATCTGCTCCTATATTTGAAATGCCTATCGGCAACCATATCTGAAATGCCTATCGACACCTATATTTGAAATACCTATCGGCTTCTATATCTGAAGTGCCTATCGGCACCTGTTTTTAAAATGCCAATCGGCAACTATATTTGAAATGCCTATCGGCACCTATATCTGAAATGCCTATCGGCATCAATTTTTGAAATGCCTATCGGAAACTACATCTAAAATGCCTATCAGCACCTATATTTGAAATGCCTATAGGCAACCATATCTGGAATGCCTATCGGCACCTATATTTGAAATGCCTATCGGCTTCTATATCTGAAATGCCTATCGGCACCTATTTTTAAAATGCTAATTGGCAAATATATCTAAAATGCCTATCGGCAACTATATCTGAAATGCCTTACGGCACCTATTTTTGAAATGCCTATTGGAAACTACATCTGAAATGCCTATCAACACCTATATTTGAAATGCCTATCGGCAACCATATCTGGAATGCCTATCGGCACCTATTTTAAAAATGCCAATCGGTAACTATATCTGAAATGCCTATCGGCACCTATATCTGAAATGCCTATCGGCACCAATTTTTGAAATGTTTATCGGAAACTACATCTGGAATGCCTATCAGCACCTATATTTGAAATGCCTATCGGCAACCATACCTGGAATGCCTATCGGCACCTATATTTGAAATGCCTATCGGCTTCTATATCTAAAATGCCTATCGACACCTATTTTAAAAATGCCAATCGGCAACCATATCTAAAATGCCTATCGGCACATATATCTGAAATGCCTATCGGCACCTATTTTTGAAATGCCTATCGGAAACTACATCTGAAATCCCTATCAGCACCTATATTTGAAATGCCTATCGGCAACCATATCTGAAATGCTTATCGACACCTATATTTGAAATACCTATCGGCTTCTATATCTGCAATGCCTATCGGCACCTATTTTTAAAATGCCAATCGGCAACTATATCTGAAATGCCTATCGGCACCTATATCTGAAATGCCTATCGGCACCAATTTTTGAAATGCCTATCGGAAACTACATCTGAAATGCCTATCAGCACCTATATTTGAAATGCCTATCGGCAACCATATCTGGAATGCTTATCGGCACCTATATTTGAAATGCCTATCGGCTTCTATATCTGAAATGCCTATCGGCACCTATTTTTAAAATGCCAATCGGCAACTATATCTGAAATGCCTATCGGCACCTATATCTGAAATGCCTATAGGCACCTATTTTTGAAATGCCTATCAAAACTACATCTGAAATGCCTATCAGCACCTATAATTGAAAAGCCTGTCGGCAACCATATCTGGAATGCCTATCGGCACCTATATTTGAAATGCCTATCGGCTTCTATATCTGAAATGCCTATCGGCACCTATTTTTAAAATGCCAATCGGCAAATATATCTGAAATGCCTATCGGCACCTATATCTGAAATGCCTATCGGCACCTATTTTTGAAATGCCTATCGGAAACTACATCTGAAATGCCTATCAGCCCCTATATTTGAAATGCCTATCGGCAACCATATCTGAAATGCCTATCAACACCTATATTTGAAATACCTATCGGCTTCTATATCTGAAATGTCTATCGGCACCTTTTTTTAAAATGCCTATCGGCAACCATATCTGGAATGCCTATCGGCACCTATATTTGAAATGCCTATCGGCTTCTATATCTGAAACGCCTAATGGCACCTATTTTTAAAATGCCAATCGGCAACTATATCTGAAATGCCTATCAGCACCTATATCTGAAATGCCTATCGGCACCTATTTTTGAAATGCCTATCGGAAACTACATCTGAAATGCCTATCAGCACCTATATTTGAAATGCCTATCGGCAACCATATCTGGAATGCCTATCGGCACCTATATTTGAAATGCCTATCGGCTTTTATATGTGAATTGCCTATCCGCACCTATTTTTAAAATTCCAATCGGCAACTATATCTGAAATGCCTATCGGCACCTATATCTGAAATGCCTATCGGCACCTATTTTTGAAATGCCTATCGGAAACTACATATGAAATGCCCATCAGCACCTATATTTGAAATGCTTATCGGCAACCATATCTGAAACGCCTATCGACACCTATATTTGAAATACCTATCGGCTTCTATATCTGGAATGACTATCGGCACCTATTTTTAAAATGCCTATCGGCAACTATATCTGAAATGCCTATCGGCACCTATATCTGAAACGCCTATCGGCACCTATTTTTGAAATGCCTATCGGAAACTACATCTGAAATGCCTATCAGCACCTATATTTGAAATCCCTATCGGCAACCATATCTGGAATGCTTATCGGCACCTATATTTGAAATGCCTATCGGCTTCTATATCTGAAATGCCTATCGGCACCTATTTTTAAAATGCCAATCGGCAACTATATCTGAAATTACTATCAGCAACTATATCTGAAATGCCTATCGGCACCTATTTTTGAAATGCCTATCGGAAACTACATCTGAAATGCCTATCAGCACCTATATTTGAAATGCCTATCGGCAACCATATCTGGAATGCCTATCGGCACCTATATTTGAAATGCCTATCGGCTTCTATATCTGAATTGCCTATCCGCACCTATTTTTAAAATGCCAATCGGCAACTATATCTGAAATGCCTATCGGCACCTATATCTGAAATACCTATCGGCACCTATTTTTGAAATGCCTATCGGAAACTACATATGAAATGCCCATCAGCACCTATATTTGAAATGCTTATCGGCAACCATATCTGAAATGCCTATCGACACCTATATTTGAAATACCTATCGGCTTCTATATCTGAAATGCCTATCGGCACCTATTTTTAAAATGCCAATCGGTAACTATATCTGAAATGTCTATCGGCACCTATATCTGAAATGCCTTTCGGCACCAATTTTTGAAATGCCTATCGGAAACTACAACTGGAATGCCTATCATCACCTATATTTGAAATGCCTATCGGCAACCATATCTGGAATGCTTAACGGCACCTATATTTGAAAAGCCTCTCGGCTTCTATATCTGAAATGCCTATCGGCACCTATTTTTAAAATGCCAATCGGCAACTATATCTGAAATGCCTATCGGCACCTATATCTGAAATGCCTATCGGCAACAATTTTTGAAATGCCTATCGGAAACTACATCTGAAATGCCTATCAGCACCTATATTTGAAATCCCTATCGGCAACCATATCTGGAATGCTTATCGGCACCTATATTTGAAATGCCTATCGGCTTCTATATCTGAAATGCCTATCGGCACAAATTTTTAAAATGCCAATCGGCAACTATATCTAAAATTACTATCAGCCCCTATATCTGAAATGCCTATCGGCACCTATTTTTTAAATGCCTATCGGAAACTACATCTGAAATGCCTATCAGCACCTATATTTGAAATGCCTATCGGCAACCATATCCGGAATGCCTATCGGCACCTATATTTGAAATGCCTATCGGCTTCTATATCTGAATTGCCTATCGGCACCTATTTTTAAAATGCCAATCGGCAACTATATCTGAAATGCCTATCGGCACCTATATCTGAAATGCCTATCGGCACCTATTTTTGAAATGCCTATCGAAAACTACATCTGAAATGCCTATCAGCACCTATATTTGAAATGCCTATCGGCAACCATATCTTGAATGCCTACCGGCACCTATTTTTGAAATGCCTATCGGAAACTACATCTGAAATGCCTATCAGCACCTATATTTGAAATACCTATCGGCAACCATATCTGGAATGCCTATCGGCACCTATATTTAAAATGCCTATCGGCTTCTATATCTGAAATGCCTATCGGCACCTATTTTGAAAATGCCTATCGGCAACTATATCTGAAGTGCCTATCGGCACCTATATCTGAAATGCCTATCGGCACCTATTTTTGAAATGCCTGTCGAAAACTACATCTGAAATGCCTCTCAGCACCTATATTTGAAATGCCTATCGGCAACCACATCAGAAATTCCTATCTGCACCTATATCTGAAATGCCTTTCGGCATTTATATCTGAAATGCTTATCGACACCTATATTTGAAATGCCTATCGGCACCTATATTTTAAATGCCTGTCGGCAACTATATCTGATATGCCTATCGGCACCTATATCTGAAATGCCTATCGGCACCTATTTTTGAAATGCCTATCGGAAACTACATCTAAATTGCCTATCGGCACCTATTTTTAAAATGCCAATCGGCAACTATATCTTAAATGCCTATCAGCACCTATATTTGAAATGCCTATCGGCAACAATATCTGGAATGCCTATCGACACCTATATTTGAAATGCCTATCGGCTTCTATATCTGAAATGCCTATCGACACCTATTTTTAAAATGCCAATTGGCAACTATATCTGCAATGCCTATCGGCACCTATATCTGAAATGCCTATCGGTACCTATTTTTGAAATGCCTATCGGAAACTACATCTGAAATGCCTATCAGCACTTATATTTGAAATGCCTATCGGCAACCATATCTGGAATGCCTATCGGCACCTATATTTGAAATGCCTATCGGCTTCTATATCTGAAAAGCCTATCGGCACCCATTTTTAAAATGCCAATCGGCAACTGTATCTGAAATGCCTATCGGCACCTATATCTGAAATGCCTATCGGCACCTATTTTTGTAATGCTTTTCGTAAACTACATCTAAAATGCCTATCTGCTCCTATATTTGAAATGCCTATCGGCAACCATATCTGAAATGCCTATCGACACCTATATTTGAAATACCTATCGGCTTCTATATCTGAAGTGCCTATCGGCACCTGTTTTTAAAATGCCAATCGGCAACTATATTTGAAATGCCTATCGGCACCTATATCTGAAATGCCTATCGGCATCAATTTTTGAAATGCCTATCGGAAACTACATCTAAAATGCCTATCAGCACCTATATTTGAAATGCCTATAGGCAACCATATCTGGAATGCCTATCGGCACCTATATTTGAAATGCCTATCTTCTTCTATATCTGAAATGCCTATCGGCACCTATTTTTAAAATGCTAATTGGCAAATATATCTAAAATGCCTATCGGCAACTATATCTGAAATGCCTTACGGCACCTATTTTTGAAATGCCTATTGGAAACTACATCTGAAATGCCTATCAACACCTATATTTGAAATGCCTATCGGCAACCATATCTGGAATGCCTATCGGCACCTATTTTAAAAATGCCAATCGGTAACTATATCTGAAATGCCTATCGGCACCTATATCTGAAATGCCTATCGGCACCAATTTTTGAAATGTTTATCGGAAACTACATCTGGAATGCCTATCAGCACCTATATTTGAAATGCCTATCGGCAACCATACCTGGAATGCCTATCGGCACCTATATTTGAAATGCCTATCGGCTTCTATATCTAAAATGCCTATCGACACCTATTTTAAAAATGCCAATCGGCAACCATATCTAAAATGCCTATCGGCACATATATCTGAAATGCCTATCGGCACCTATTTTTGAAATGCCTATCGGAAACTACATCTGAAATCCCTATCAGCACCTATATTTGAAATGCCTATCGGCAACCATATCTGAAATGCTTATCGACACCTATATTTGAAATACCTATCGGCTTCTATATCTGCAATGCCTATCGGCACCTATTTTTAAAATGCCAATCGGCAACTATATCTGAAATGCCTATCGGCACCTATATCTGAAATGCCTATCGGCACCAATTTTTGAAATGCCTATCGGAAACTACATCTGAAATGCCTATCAGCACCTATATTTGAAATGCCTATCGGCAACCATATCTGGAATGCTTATCGGCACCTATATTTGAAATGCCTATCGGCTTCTATATCTGAAATGCCTATCGGCACCTATTTTTAAAATGCCAATCGGCAACTATATCTGAAATGCCTATCGGCACCTATATCTGAAATGCCTATAGGCACCTATTTTTGAAATGCCTATCAAAACTACATCTGAAATGCCTATCAGCACCTATAATTGAAAAGCCTGTCGGCAACCATATCTGGAATGCCTATCGGCACCTATATTTGAAATGCCTATCGGCTTCTATATCTGAAATGCCTATCGGCACCTATTTTTAAAATGCCAATCGGCAAATATATCTGAAATGCCTATCGGCACCTATATCTGAAA